>CAJQZM010038615.1:0-15855 GCA_907164665.1 Colias nastes
AACGCAAGGTTAGGGCTAAAAAATGTAACATTTCAATGGATCAATAGTATAAAACAAAGTCGCTTTCTCTGTCCCTATGTCCCTATGTCACTATGTCCCTTTGTATGCTTAAATCTTTAAAACTACGCAACGGATTTTGATGCGGTTTTTTTAATAGATAGAGTGATTCAAGAGGAAGGTTTTAGTATATAATTTATTAAGTTTTAGACAAAGCGGGCGAGGCCGCGAGCGGTAAGCTAGTATATATATATATATTCCACTTGTATGAGAGCTACTAATCTTTTACGACAAGGAAATGCGATAAGTATTCAAGAACATCGATACCTTGACTCAATTTCTCGATTGTTTCAATTTTCACAGATAAGATAACGATATCGTTTATTTGTATACAATATGGATTTGTGTTTTGGCAATATTTGTGGATTAGTTAAATGTGTCTTTCTTGATAGATACAATATTATAAATGTCAAATCCTACTAATATTATAAACTAGCGGTCCGCCCCGGCTTCGCCCGTGGTACATGTTTACGTTTTCTCTCCATAAGAACCATCCTCGTACTTCAAGGAATATAATAAAAAAAGAATTATCGAAATCGGTTCAGCCGTTCTCGAGTTATGCGCTTACCAACACATTTTGCGATTCATTTTTATATTATAAATGCGAAAGTTTGTGAGGATGGATGGATGGATGTTTGTTACTCTTTCACGCAAACACTACTGAACCGATTACAATGAAATTTGGTATGTAGATAGCTGAAGACCCAGAATAAGGCATAGACATACTTTTTATGCAGGAAATCCCGCAGGAACGGAAACGATGCGGGTTTTTATTGGAAAACGCGGACGGAGTAAGTAATATAAGCGACAATTCACATTTACTACTGGTCTTTTAATTAAGATTGATGCAATGAACTGTGCCATTCATGTATGGTATGTTTTATGAGTATTGAAATAATAGATGAGAATTAAAAACAATTAACAAATGGTATGAGCCCATTTGTGTCGTCTGTAACTCTGTAGTTGCGTTAAATTGTCAGGTCAAGTGTAAAAACATGTAAGGTCAACCGGGGCAAATGCAACTAAAAAATAACAAGTTTCAAGTTTGATCGGTTGCAGTTATCTCCTTTTATATTTGGTCATTTATTTGACCCATTTAGTGATTTTTGTATTTATTTAAGATTATTTTAAACCAATCAAGCAATACAATAGTCTTATAAATAACTGGTAGTGAGAATATTTCCTAAAATTGGTAGAAAAAGTTACATTAACCCCTAGTCGGGGGTAAATGCAACTAACTGCCATAGCTCTTCTTCTATTTCATATAAAACAACGAATATAGAATATATTTATGAGATTTCATGTTATTCATAGGATTTTGAACTGTATTATCGTGTAGCAAGGACTAGTTTTCAGAAAAAAACTTATTTTTCTGATTGTGGGGCAAATGCAACTATTTGTTAGAGAATTAGTGTGGGGAATGAAAAAAACTTATTCATCGATATTTTTTTATTATTCTGCGTGTGATTTGTATCGTACTATTGTGTATTAGGAAACTATTGCTACAATAACGTTGCGATCGTAGATGGCGCCGCATTATTTAGAGGAAAAACTCATGTAAGTACTTTGATTTACGACTTTAAATCGCAACAAAAAAAAAATACAGTGCCCCTACCTACTAAGTCAATTTTAGTTTTTGGTCAGAACAAATAATATTCTTTGTGTTAAATATTGTTAAAAACGTAAACCAAACAAAATACGTTTATTAGTTAGTCAACCGTTTACTAAAAATTACTTGAACAATCACAGAACTATCCTACCTATCCTTTTTAGTTATATTCTTTAACCACGCTTCTTTTATCTAATTTGAATTTTACTTACGAACCCGTCTCTAGGTATAATATCGAAGAAAAAATCGATGGTTCTTCTTTAATTAATCATAAAGAAAGTATATTTTGACTACCAAGAAGGATACATAATAAATTAAAAATATCGACACTGTCACATCACTAGTGTTTTTAGTTTCATACAAAAATATAAGGGGCTATTGTAACTAATCTCACAGTTGCAATAACCCCATAGTGAAATTTTCACGAGGCAAATGTAACTGCATCAATAACACAAAATAGAGTCAACTAACGCACTGTAATATAAATGAAATAAGCTTAACGGCTTGTGATAATCGTGTCCAATCAAAAACACCTGCAAAAAATCACTCCTAAACAATTTTTTTGTCTACAAAACCCGACACCTGTTTTTACGCACACCAACTTCAAAATAGCGGTTTGACACAATGGCCTATAAATCAAATAGTTTTCATCGTAGTGGCGCCATTTATTACTTGTAAGCTTTATTAGTCGTTGAGCTATTGAATCATAGGTGGCGATATATTACAACAACTCTAATAAATGAGTTATGATAAGGAGTTGCCATAGCCCCATAGTTGCATTTGCCCCGGTTGACCCTATGAAATTGTTGTAAATTAATTCATGTTTTTTTTTTCAAAAATGTCATAAATAAGGTTTATTTTTGTATCGTGAATTTTAGTCGTTTGAAGTATTTTGAGAAATTATAGCGAAAATAGTAAAAAAAGCTTTACTTTGTCTTAAAGGTGGTACTTTGTCTTAAATGGTAAGAAATCCTTAATCCTGATAAGCTTAGATCACTGTATCTATTGTCGAATATCGGCTTGACCTTTGCAAGCACAGCTCTGAACTGTGACATTTTGCGGAGCGCACCTCATTCCGCCCCAACATTTGGTTCGTTTTACTTGTCATTTGGTTTTATACATCCGGCGCTAGACCGAAATATCTTCGGAGACGTGATGTTAATGTTTTCGTTAAATGCTGTAAGAGATTTTCCACTTTTTCGTGTGTTGCATGGTAATTTGGCTATGCGGGAGTTTTTCATACATAAATATATTTTAAGGATTTACCTATAGATTCAAAAATATATGAAAATTACTTTAAAGATTCTTGTGTTTTTCTGTAATATGAAAATATCTACATGTACAATGGAAATCTAAATTGACTCTTTGCGTTTGAAAATCTATAAACTCTGCTGAAAATTATTATGCACGGGTACTTTAGGGCCCTTTACATTTATATACATTACTTCTTGCCCTGATTGTAAACAAACTTATACGTACACATATTGTTACCGTTAGTAATTTTTCTCTACGAACATTATGACAATATCCACAAGCTGATAGTATAACAGTATACCGTGGAAGTCGGTGGCATCACCGAACGGCGGTCGTAAATTACATCCGCCTAGGCGACCGGGGACGGGAAACGGAAAAATAGCTTGTGTTGTTAGCTATTGTTGTTGTTTATAATTTATATGTTGGTTGGTACGTTTGGTGATGTTGCGTTACTGATTCGTGTGGGTGAGAGGGCATGGTCGCGGTTTGGTTTTGGATGGGTTACCGTAAGGGTGAAATACTTAGCTATAATCTTGATTAGGCCTATGCTTCTGAAACAGTAAGGACTTAATCTATCTAAACGATATATTTTCGTGACAAATTTTCATAACCAGAAAAGTATTAATAAGATTTTAATTTAAATTAACTAATTGATTTTACATGCAAAAACTCAAATACGCCTCACGTAATTATTAAGGATGCTCCTGGCTAGTTTGCAGTCCTTAACCAAGTTGGAAATTGTATACAGTGTGGAAATTTTCGATAGGCTCTGGAGAGAAAGTACTTGAAATACTGGAGATAGCAAATTTCGCTGAACTACATTAAAAGATTTTTGAAAATTCACTTACCATGCCCGGGAATCGAACTGTATATTATGCTTTTTCGTACGACAACTCGTTATTGCATGATTTTTCAATTTATCTAATATAACGATAAATCATTACCTTATGAATCAAGTCCATGTTGGATATACGCTATAGGATTGGCTTTAGGCGTGTTAAAAGTCAACAATTACGTTACCAAGTGTTATCGATACGATTTTATGTAGTACTCTGTACTCGTTCATAAACACTATTTGAATACCACTTATGTTTAAAGTACACCACACATTGATTGCCGTGTTTATATTATGTTTTATGGGGGTATTTTGTATTTTTTGGTAAATTTGGCAATGTACTTCACAGCTTCTTCTTATTAATTACCTACGCAATATACAAAATCTAACTATAAATAAACATGTGAATAACTATGTTCCACAACAAATGTTATACCAGTTTAATTTTTCGACGCAGTAGCCTTTTCATGTTGTTCAATAATGAAAGACTTGCTATGAATGATGATTTATTTCGCGTTTGATATTTCGGCACCCGCTGCCATCTGGCGTCTAGTGACTGTATCTCTCATTGTACCCACTATACTGAGCGATTATAATAACTATCATACTAGATGTTACTCACGGTTTCGCCCGCATGGGCAAATAATTTTGCCCTTTCACCATGTATTGCGGTAAAAACTAGCTAGGTATATCACTCTCTAGCCACCTAACTATGTTCATACACAAAAATCATACCATAAAATCGCTCCGTTGCGTCATAAAAGTGAGACAAAAATTTAAGTAAAGATAAACTATACCTACACGAAAACCTAGCGACTTTTCAATGACCTATATATGATAAACCAACCTTTCCTGAACGGCCTGAATCTCAACCTAATGTTACAAAAAACATGTATGAATTCATAAATAAAGATTTATTTATATTATTTATTTATTTATTTCCAGGTAATCGTCGAGTCCCACAAGGAGTTACGATGCCCCGAGTGTCGGGTGCTGGTCGAGGCGAAGGTGGAGGAGCTGCCTCCGAACGTGCTCCTCATGAGGATCCTGGAGGGCATGAAGAATTCCGCGCCGAGGAAGGTCAGCACGCAACGCGTGAGGACGGGGCATGCACAGGTATGGTTTTTAATCTATATGTATGTAATAAAATCGTTGGAAAGTCAAAACTGTACATTTAATATTGTTTATAAAGAATACTTGGGGCGTGATCTACAATCGATATCGATATCGAAGTCAAAAATATAAACCAACTAGCTTTTCACCCGCGGCTTCGCTCGCTTTGTCTAAAACCTAATTAATTATTTACTAAAACCGTCTTCTTCAATCACTACCAATAAAAAAAAAACTGCATTAAAATCTATTACGTAGTTTTAAAGATTTAAGCATACATAGGGACATAGAGACAGAGAAAGCTTTGTTTTACGTACTATGTAGTGATAATATAGCTAACTGCTTCGAAGATGGAATTTTTGTTTAATTCTATTCAGTAGCCAATTTGCATTGTAAGCAAGTGGTTGTATTAATTGCCATGAAAGATATGTTAAAAGCAATTGTTATAGAACTTAAATAAATCTTGACAACTTTCTTTACAAACAGCACATTTTATTTTATTGTAAATACCTTTTATTTGTGACGTAGATGTTAATCTACGTCCAATTAAACTTTTATACATTACCATATATTTGATGCTAATGTTGCTCTCGAATATTCCAGAACCAACTAGCTCAGCAGACGTCTCGATCAGATAAGCAGTTGCCGCACGGCAGAGCCATGTATGACTACATATCTAAAGAACCTGGGTAAGTTATTACTTATTAATAATAGTTAAAATAGTGTTTTAGGGCCGATTTTTCAATGCTTGGATAAAACTTATTCGTCGAATAATGTATAAAACTACCATTTTAAAAACGTATTCTAATTGCCCGTATTTGACAGTTTACGTGACATTTTAATATTATCGTGTAATACTTTATTGGACGGATAGTTTTATCCAAGCATTGAAAAATCGGCCCTTATTGTGTTATTTGTAGTAAGAAACACCGAAGGAAATATGTTTATTTTATAATACAAGTAAAACATAACTTTATTGAGTATAATATGTATATTATGTTATTTCAGTTTCATAATACATTCTTTTATATAAAAAATTGCAGCGAAAATAGCAATTGCATGGACAGCAGTTTAGAATATTATGGCACATTCAAAGTCATTAATTACATATTTGCTTTACTTTGCACTTACAAAAGAGCTGCCTGTAAACATAATTAAATATATTTTCCCAAAACTAATTTATTAATGACTGATAATATTTTTTTATTTCAGCGACCTTTCATTCAAGAAGGGCGAAACAGTGTTGTTCCAGAAGAAATTGGATCCATTCTGGTATCATGGAGAATGTTCCGGAAGGACTGGCATCTTTCCAATATCATATGTACAGGTAATACAGGTTTAACATTTTTTACCTGCATTTAATGGGTCGCTAGACTATTAGCGGATGAGTTATTGGACACATAATATAGATTATTACAATATTATTTTTAAAATTAATTATTAAGGGTGCATATAAATCAAAATTACCATTTATTTTTATTGAGTCAATTTTAATATTTTGTTTATGATAAGATCAAACAGAATCCTTGAAAATATCATCTAGTTTGATATATATTTTATTTTTTAGATTTGGTCTTGAATATTACACATATCATCTAATAGAAGATTGGTAATTTTTCTTTATACCCCCTCTTAACTCAAAAACTACTGCACCGATTTTTATTCTTGGTAAAAAACAATGAATAGTGAATGCCTGAATGCCTATGAAGGATTGAATATATAATTTGTAAAGATTTAGACAACGCAGGCGGAAAGGTACATTTTTATTTATATAAATGCCTATTTGTTCAAACTCATACATTTTTTATTCAACCAGGCTTCTTTTTAAACTCAAACATTTATTTATTCAATTAGACTTCTTCGAGAAGCACTTTTGAAACGTCATATTTTTACATATTTTTAACATTTTCGCTTTGAATTGACATAGTACAGATTATAATTATGTGCCACCAATTACATTTTATTGCATATAAATAATGTTTTTATTTCTTTTCAGGTTGTAGTACCGCTACCAGTGGCCACTGCGTTGTGTAAAGCATTGTATGATTTTAGAATGTCCGCCCCTGATGAGGAAGGTTGTCTCGCTTTTGATAAAGGTAATGTAATAAATAAAGTATTAAAATACTTATATAAAAATGACTTTTTGAATTATTGTGAATATACATCTGTAAGATATATACTTGGATATTATAATATAAATTAGAAAATAAACTAATGTCATATATAGTGGTGGTCATATAATTAAGAACGATCTGAAGTACTAGAAATTTTTATTTAAATAATGTCATACACAGAGATGTGCACCTTCTGAGAAGCAACTAGTTATGTCATAAAATAGCCACATTAATAGAGCAACTAAGTTTAAGAATAAATAATGAAATCGCCAACAATATTTTATTCAAAAATAATTTATTTTACCAAAGCAACACATTCAAATAATAATGAAGCTGGTCAAATAATTAAGAACGATTAATTTATCTGCTCGGGAATTGTTTTGTATGACACTTTCATTTAAAAAAAATACAATAATACGTTGCGAGAAAAATTTGTAAAGCAAGTTAATACATTTTTAACTAAAATTAATATTTAATAGCATGTCCACGGCTTTTAATTACTGCTTTACACCGGCGAGGCATTGACTCTATTAATTTTTGACATTTTCCTAGAGAAATAGAGTTCCATTCTTCTAAGAAAACGTCGTACAGCTCCCTTTTTCAACACTGTGTATTTGAAACCTTTTTCTTTACTACGAACTACAGATTCTCTATTGGGTTTAGGTCAGGGCTCTTAGCTGGCCAGTCCAAAACAGAAACTGACTGCGCTATTAGAAATTCCTTTACAGTGTGTGCAGTGTGCTTTGGATCATTGTCATGCTGGAATGTCCAAATAACCGGTAGAACTTCTTCAGCATAAGGTAACATTGTTTCTTCCAGTATATTTTTGTATTGGAATTGATCCATGTTACCTTCTATCAACTTTACAGGTCCAACACCATGTCCAGAAAAGCACCCCCAAACTTTCACATTTCCACCACCGTGCTTTAATGTAACTTTCGTGTACTTAGGGTCGAATTCTGTATTCGGAGGACGTCGAACATATCGTTTTCCATCGGAACATACTCTGTTTATTTTCGTTTAGTCAGAGAAAAGTACATTTTTCCACTGTCGCACAGTCCAGTTTTCATATTTTCTTGCAAATCTAAGCCGGGCTTGCCTGTGGTAAAGTTTCAACGTGGGTACTTTTCTTGCTATCCGACCGTGCAATTTTTCTTCTACCAAACGTCTTCGAATAGTGCGTGCTGCGATTGCTGAAGGGTTATTTTCCCTGAAATATTCTTTTCTCAGCCCATTGGACCCTTTAAAAGGATTTTGTTTCACCATACGGACGATGTTTCGGTCATCTTGAGGAGTTGTTTTTTCTGTCTTGGCATACGTGGAACATCTGAAGTTGTTTGATACGTATCAAAATGCCTTATAGGGTGGAAAACCATAGTTTGAACATTGCAGATGCACTTTTTATAAGACCAATTCTTCCCGCGAAGTTTTATTATAACTTCCCTAGTAGATTTATCACAACTTTTATTTTTTTCCATTTTTTTTTATGAGAAGTAATCACTTTTAATCTTTTGCAACACTTAATGGCGCCAAAATTATACAAACAACCACAACACACAACACACAACAAATCGAGTCGAGTGTTCTCTATTGAAATTTGAATAAAAGTATAAACTATTCAGCGTTCTTAATTACGTGACCAGCTAGTAAATAGGAATACTATGTTTAGAAGTAGTGTAAAAAGTTTGTCTATTAATTTTTAGGCTAATCACGTGTATTAATGAATACAGTGATTTGTTGGAAAAGTATTTCTATATCGAGAAAAATAAAAATAATTACATGAAATTAGTTATGCATCTTAGTCTGAAAAAATCTTCCCTTTGTATCAGCGTTCTTAATTATATGACCACCACTGTACATCATACACGAACTATGCCCTGCGGTTTTACCCGCTTGCTCCGCTCCTTTTAGTCTTAGCGTGATGATAAATTGCCGTATAACCTATGTCGATAAATGGACTATCCGAAAGTGAAATAATTTTTCAACTCATACCTGTGGTTCTGTAGATTAGTGCGTTCAAGCAGGCAAACAAACACACTCTTCAGCTTTATAATATTAATGTAGATTTTTTATTTACTAGCTGCTCCGCGCGGTTTCACCCCCGTGGCTCCACTCCTGTTGCCCGTAGCGTGATGAAATATAGCCTATAACCTTCCTCGATAAATGGGCTATCTAACACCGAAAGAATTTTTCAAATCGGACCAGTAGTTCCCGAGATTAGTGCGTTCAAACAAACAAACAAACAAACTCTTCAGCTTTATAATATTAGTATAGATTTATTTTTTAATATAATTTCAGGAGCAATTATAACAGTGCACCGTCGCGTTGATGAAAACTGGGCGGAGGGTCGTCTCGATCAGCGCGTGGGAATCTTTCCCATCGCGTTTGTGGAATTAAACCAAGCGGCTAGGCAGCTTATGAACAGGTATAATTAAATAACAATAAAAAAGAGCGTGTGTGCTGAGCACACGTGTCAGAAGTGAAACTTCTTTGGCGAGATTCATAGATGCCAAAATCGTCGCCTTACTCCACGACGTGACGTTATTGCCATGACGCGACCTTGAAATTTTACTCTCAACGCGCCCAAAGAAGTTTCACTTCAATTAACTTGTGTTATGTAATGTTTTTGCATATTTGTATGTTTCTTGGCAATTTGAGTATGCTGTAAGGAATTTTAATAATAAAATAATTTTAACATTATTAAGATTTTGTAAAATTTGTAAATTGAACTAAAATATAAGTTGCAATAAAAATGTCCTCTCTGTTGTAGCACAATATATAGTTAAAAATAAAAATATTATTAACAAATAGTCTTATTAAAACCTCTACTAATGTATAAAAATGATTTTAATTTCTAGCACTCCAGTGAATCGTCCCGTCCCACCGATACCAGACCACTCGAGACCGGGACACTCCGACCATAGACATACCCAGGTTAACCCTAGAACACTAACCTTATTTTTCGACGTTTAATACTAACCTTCGTCTTTTCGACTACGCTGTTTATTGGATGGGATTTAGGGGCTTAATTAAAAAAATATATTTGTAGTTATGTTTTTATTTTAAGGACAATATATTAATCTACACATAAAAATATTAAAATACTTATTTTAACATATTTTTCATTCAAACAGTCATCAAAATGAGATCTTAGTTTATACGCTTTATGAACATTCTTAAAATTTTTGAAAAATTCGTACATATAATATATACCACTAAATTGCTCGAAATAAACTATTTATTACCAAAATAATATCTGAAAAATTAATAAAAAATATAATTTTGATAATAGCTTAGGATCTTAAACATTTGTGACACACATCAAGTTTGTGTTCCCCACACAACGATTTTTTGCACTTAGTACACCTATTTTTAGTCTACCTTTGCTTTACGGAGGGACATATAGCATATATGTTTCTTTTATTTTGCTGTGGAGGGTCATTAGCAGCATTACTTTGCTCAGTCTCATTTATAACATTCACATTACTTCTTCCTGGCATGTTTAAAATTTATGTGATTGAGTCCCGCAGAGTATCAGTAATGTCATCAGTAATTATACCTGAAAAACATTGAAGAGGATCTAAAATATTTTGAAAAAAGCGTACGGCCGTACGTAAGCGTAGGCCCACGTGATATGTATCTATCTATGTTCCTTGAATGTCTTCTGCTTTGTGACCTTGACTGTTGTGGTGACCATATGTGTTTATCTTTCCCAAGAAGAATGGTACACGATGGTCTTATAATCAAATCGCTAGGGTCAGCTGAAGTGCTAGGTGTTTCGTCTTCAATTGAACGTGGGGAGATGTATTACTACTTGCCTCATAATCTTGATCTGGAAATTGCTCTTTATTTACTATAGAAACTTCATCATCACCCTCCGTTTCATGCCTCATCAGCCTCAATGTGGTCTTCAGACTCTCTCGCAGATGAATTTTCCTCACCGCTTTCGACTTCTAATAATAACATATGAATCGTATCTAAAAATAAAATAATAGGCACCATTATAAAAGATAAAATAACGTAATTTTAACTTAAATAAATAGTACGAAAAGTTACGTTAATACTAACCTTCGTCGATGTGACGAGCCATGGTTGCTGGAACAGCGCGTGTGGATCTTCCACACACAAAGCACTACCGTCCATCGCAAGCGCAACGGGTCGGTTGAGATTAGCTGAAGTTAGAAAACCATACGGTCGCGCGCGTAAAAGTTATAGCGATTTTTTTGGTGACGCGTCGTCGAATCGACGAAGGTTAGTAATCTAGGGTTAATATTAGTTTATTACAACGAAATGTAAAAATTGTAACATGAAAATTATACATATGCAATATAAGAAAATACAAAAAAATATTGTATGAAAATTTATAAATTTCAAAACCATTTTGTCGAAAAATTTTTTTGTAAAAGTAAGTAACCAAGTTACTTATTGTTATCACAGTTTTCGTGAATATTTTTCTTTATTAGCTTACGTAATACATTATAAGATTACACAAAATATATTACAAATATAACAATAAAATATTAGACGTAAGACATAATATATTCAACAAGCAATTGTTACTATACCACAGTTATTTACTATATTTAGTACTAGCTGCGCTCCGCGGTTTCACCCGCGTGGCTCCGCTTCTGTTGGTCTTAGCGTGATGATATATATAGCCTATAGCCTTCCTCGATGCATGGGCTATCTAACACCGAAAGAATTTTTCAAATCGAACTAGTAGTTCCTGAGATTAGCGCGTTCAAACAAACAAACTCTTCAGCTTTATTTACTACTAGCTGTTGCCCGCGACTTCGTCCGCGATAACGTCGTTTTTCGTCATTCGTCGTTAAAAAAAATACGTGACACTTTATATTTGAATGTTCTTAATTATTGTTTCTTATAAAATTTAACTACATTAAAATTGAACACTCTGATAAGAAAATCTTAAAATCTGAAGAAAACATGAATGAATGTGATTTAAATTCTACATTACTTAGTATTTCAAATAATAATATAAATTAAATGTAGATTAATAGTTTGAGCGCACCATTATATAATATGTACCTAAGTATTAAATTACGTTAGTTTACATAGTAACTTTACTAAAAACACGATGACTTTCTTTCGCGCTTGGTACCACAAACTAAGCATGTTTGTGGTACGTGGCCCGTGTCACTTGACTCCCCGCGAGTTCCCCTCCGTTGCTATGCGAAAATATATTCGTTGCTCTACTGTAGGAAAAATTGTAATACTGTGGCCTGGGCGTTATAACACGTCCAGGGAGATCCTGAGTGCCGATATCACCATCTTGAGGAAAAGCTTCTAATGTCGATTTAAAACTGCATACATACGAATTAACCTGTTCTAAAATTGTGAAATGAGTTCAGTTTTAAATTTGAGAGATATTGATTTCTTGTATTCCACTATTCGTTGTAGTCGAATACAAAATATATTTAAACAAACTTAGGTTGGCCTTCAGGCAAATGGGATCCTATCAAATCAAATCAAATCAAATCATTTATTTATGGTTATTATAAATGGTAAACTTGACCTTGTATCTTAAAAGTAAGCATGAAAGGACCTTCTGATAATTATTGAGCACCAAAGGATCATTTGAAACGCACTACTATAAGAGCGAATATTGTCTAATAACAGTTTAGATTGCACAGTATGTTCCTCTAAAAGTAGTGATTTCAAAGGTTCCGGTGTATCTTCAAACGAAAGCCGTCTCCTTACTCCACTTTAAAGCATTACAAAAAGAACATACTACGTTAATATCGCCTATACAGAAGATGATCTGTAATAAATTGTGAGGTTATAAGCAAACCCACTTTTATATTATTTTGTCGGACCACACCACCGAATTCGTAGATTGTTTACCTCTAAGTCATTAAAACTATGACGAAATCTGTCTGCAGTAAGACGGGCCTCTCGCTATTCGTCCGTTTCCAGAGACCGAATAGTTTCAATTCTTAATCTTTCATTAAACAATTTTATTAATCGTTCTTGTCTCAAATAATTGTAATATTCGCGTCCCTACTCTAGTCATTATTTACTATATTTATTATTTACATATATATTATGAAATTCCAGCATCCTCACCGATACCAGCAAATGTCAATATCCACACCATCGTCCGCGCAAGGCAACTACCAGAACATGGCCACCATGAGCCAATCGCAGCCAACGTTCCACGCCAACGCGCCACTACTGGCGCAGCCTTCACAAATATTGGCGCCAACCAACTGGGTCGACACGCAACACGTTCAGAGAAACATCATGGAACGCACACAGACGAAGAACCTCCTCGATATTATAGACTTTACGAACGCACACAAAGCTATAGGTGTGCAAAGCGTGTCGCGTATCGGTGAGAACTACGATCGAGTTAGGAGCAAATTCGACAATTATTCGACAAAACTCGATAGCACCTACCAAAATGTGCGGGCACACGAACACTTTCCTATTACCACGGGGTTCAACTCGAACATCAGTTCAGATTCGAGTTCGAGTATGAACACTCCAGGCTCGACTACCACGCCAAATACAAGTTCGAATACTAGTACATGTGAAAGTGCTGAACCCAGTTTGCCAAGTTCACCAGATAATAACACAGAGAGAAATACAACGGTCATAGCGCAAGAGGAAACGCAAGAAAACCAAGATGTGAACACTTCAATGGGAGTACTAAGTTTAAACGAGAGTTCGACAGCAACAAACACGTCTTTGAACGTCAGTCTACCGTCAGAGAGTCCAAAATTGAATGCATCTACCGCGTCTAGTGCTTCGCAGAATCAAGTGGAGTGTCAAGAAAGTGCAAGCAATAATGAGCCTACGAGCCTTCCGTGTACTTCGAAGAATATTCGATCGAGCGGGCCCGATTCGATATTGAACTTTGGACTCGGATTGCAAGCGGCTTTATCGCCGTCTCATAGTAAAGATAATAATTATATGGTGACTAGAGCGCATAGAGACCATCATCATAGAGAGAAAAGGCATAGTTTGACGCCGTCTTCGCACTTGCAAGGGAATCATACGCAGAATCGGTATGTCATTATTATTTATTAGGGTTTAAGTAAGCACTTTGTCCAGTAGGTTTGTGAAATATAAATAAATTTTACAGTTGAATTATTCACAATATATTAAATCCATCAATTGATCAGTTTGAAACATTAAATATTATAAATAATTCATACAGTAAAGATTTAAATAAATCACAATACTTTCATCACAAGGTGTGTACCACAAATAAATAGTCATTTTCATAAATTAGCACAGTAGCAGTTTTATCAGTGAACATAATAATTTATTTAGTATTGATAACTTGTTTCAATCGACACCGAAATATGTTTATCAGCCATTTGGTTTCCGTAACACAAGCGAAAAGCCGAAGATCAGATCGTGCCGTGTGTGAAAAATGTTTTAAGATATTTATTATTTACTAGCTTTCCGTTTGCGGCTTCGCCCACTTTGTCTAAAAACTAATAAATTATATATTAAAACCTTCCTCGAGAATCACTCTATCTATTAAAAAAAGCCGCATCAAAATCCGTTGCGTAGTTTTAAAGATTTAAGCATACATAGGGATATAGGGACAGAAAAGGGATATAGCGACTTTGTTTTATACTATGTATTGATAATTATTTATTATAAATTTTAAACATATCTCTGCAATCTCTAATCTCCAGGCACTCCGCGGAGATCCTAGCGACCAGCCTGCTAGATCACACGCCAGACAGAGAGCGAGATAGGCCGGACCGCGAGCGCGAGCGAGAGAGAAGACGACGCAGATCGCGAAGCAACGAACGGCCTTTACCAGCCGCGTATGTTGCGCTCTATCCGTATAAACCGCAGAAACCGGACGAACTGGAGCTTAAGAAAGGAGGTAATTAAATCCTACTAATATTATAAATGCGAAAGTTTGTGAGGATGGATGTGTGTGTGTTTACAAGGTAATTAAGCACACTTATAGAGGGTAACTTGGATTAACACATAGGATAGGTTTTAACTCGGAAATCCCACGGAAACGGTAACTATGCGGGTTTTTCTTTGACTGCGCGGGCGATGCCGCGGGTGGAAAGCTAGTATAATATAAGTTGAAAAATACAGTTATGTAGCTAAGAATAGAAAATAGGCTCGATAGTGGAAATAGAAAGAAATATCTCTTTCATTCTCTTCTTTTTGTATCTTATTTTATAGTATTGCATGGAAATATAGTAAATTTATTTTTAAAGAACTATAGAAATATTTTAAGCCATTAGGTTAGTTTACTTTACCTAAAAGGAGAGGGTGAGGCGGCGACGCCGTAAAAAATGTATGTTCCTGCTGAATTCTAAATTGATTAGGAACTAGGTTTATACATATACTAGCTTACCGCCCGCAGCTTCGCCCGCTTTGTCTAAAACCTAATAAATTATATACTAAAACCTTCCTCTTGAATCACTCTATCTATTAAAAAAACCGCATCAAAATCCGTTGCGTGGTTTTAAAGATTTAAGCATACAAAGGGACATAGGGACAGAGAAAGCGACTTTGTTTTATACTATGTAGTGATTACAATCGTATAAAAACTTTAAACTCTTTATAATATTAGACACATAAAACTGAAAGAATAGAATAAATTCGATTGCTCCGGCGTGTCACGAGTGGCTGAGTTGGTCAGGCATCCGCCCCGGAATGGCGCGAAAGGATGCGGGTTCGAGTCCCGCCTCGTGATCGAATTTTTTCTATTCTTTATAAATTTATACTCTTAATTATAATAATTAAATTATTTCTGTTAACTTTATAATCCCCCTAGCCCTTAGCATAGCTAATTATATCAATTTCCATACATCCATTGCAGGTGTGTACACAGTGCGGGAGAGATGCAGGGACGGTTGGTATAAAGGGTGGTG
>CAJQZM010038615.1:19610-43469 GCA_907164665.1 Colias nastes
GAAAGATGACGTTCAGTAAAGTCTGATGTGATTGGTTGAAGACTTCACGGATATGGCCAATCAACGATCAGCATAGCTTTGATGTGATTGGTAATAGATTGGAAACGCATCTGATTGGTCCATTGAAATTGGAAAAGAGAAATTGAAAATGTGCTCATAACTCGCGATTGAAATGTATTATTGTACTCGGTACAGACATTAATTAGTTGCTGTGTTAATTAAATATAGGCCAATGGATTTTGTAATACATGATATTGTTGTGATGTGATAAATACGTCAATATTACTGGGCCATTACTAAATAATTTATCCATATGTGTCACGGATTTTAACTTCGTCTAACATTAAATGGTCAAATTAAATATAACTAGATGGAGATTTCGAATGCTTTGGAGGAGAAAATAAAATTGACACAAACAAATAACACAAAATGCATCACAAATTTTCCCACAAGAGACGCAATTAACGAATTTTGACATTAGCAATAAACGTTCGCGCCAAAATTGGGATATTCAAAATGGCGGCTTACGGACAGATTATAAAAATTGTGGATCATTACGTAGATCTAGATTATAGTATTTTATAACTATTGTATAAAACCCTTTTACATTTAGACAAATTGTGAATTTATTATTTAGTTTCGATACGCTTATTATTTTAATTTTACGCTTTTATTTACGAAACGACACCAGTTGATGCTGGGTTTTAATTTTATTTGTATGGCAAGTTTCGCGACTAAAGCCTGATTCCCACGACATGTTTGCTTCACAAACCCGACCGCGCCACACCATACCACATGCCATGGGAATCGGTGCGCTTGTGATTGTTTGCCGATGTTTGCCGACGCTTGTGCTATCCATCGGAAGTCGGTAAGATCAAAGGTGCGCGCTTGGCGCGGTGCGACGGCGTTGGTCGACGTCCGTCGGGGCTTGCCGTCTGTAGCGCGTCATTGTTCGGAACCGTACGATAATTATCGTACAAATACGTCATCTCTTCAACGAGCTGTAATATTTTTATTTATACATAGTTATGTATTATGTATCATGTATGATATGTATGTATGTAAGTATATATTATGTATGTATGTGTATTTATAGCATGTATTTATAGTATTGATATCAATATTTATATTGTTTTTACTTATTTATTTATTATTAGGTATCTATTTTTATATATATACGTATATATATTGTATATGTACATATTTTTATTTATTTTTTTTTCTCCTTTTAAATCAAACACCACCCATCTAATTTTAATTCGTATGACAAATCCTATCCAAAGGTTGCCTGGCAGAGATCGCTTATAGCGATAAGGCCGCCTATTTAACATGTTATGATCTTCTTTTTTGTTCTTTTTATTTTTGTGTTTATTTTTTTGTGTGTGTTAAATAAAGAATTTAAATAAATAAATAAATAAATAAAATAATTTTGTGCCTACGTACGATGTACGATAGCATAGTATTATCGTACGCTGATTGTACGATAATTTCTATCATGCAAAATTCGAGAATTTATATTAGGTATTAGTAGGAATGACCGTCCACCGTGCTCGCCAGTGCTTGCCATACGCACACATGCCGTGGGAACGCTCAGTTCAAATCGCGACCGATGTCGACAAGCGCTTGTCGTCTGCCAATGCTTGTGAAGCAAACATGCCGTGGGAATCAGGCTTTAATCACAGCACTGCCATATTACATCGTTTTATATTTTTCTAATTAATAGAAAAACCTTAATTATTATAACCTCAGTGTTGCCACATATAAGATAAACTGCCACACTCAGAAAGATTCATTAAATTAGTCCTAATGAGTAATTAACTAATTATCATTAAATCTGCTAATTGACGCTACATCCCAGAGACAAAATTTAAGGGTTCATTATTTAATGACAACTTTAAGTATCCATTGACAACGGACCAGTGGGCGGGGCTTAAAAAACATGGCTACGTATTGTGTGCAACAAAAGAATTAACCATAAGTTTACATTGAATTAGTGTCATCAATTTTAATTATTTATGTTTTCTATAAATGAATTTTTTCAATTTGTTGGATCATGAATGGATTAATGAATCCTCATTAATATCATTATGTTTTTTCACAGCATCCTTCTTTAAACTCCGATTTACTAGACGCTGATGTCGTGCCTATATATTTTTTTTAGCTTTATTTGATAAAAAAGAGCAAAGTAGCGTAATGTCAGCAGCAACATTATTTCCGGAGCAAATGGTAATCCTCTTTTCGTTGGTTTCCTTAGGTCGGGTGCCAGCAAAGGCAATATAACATTTTTTACAGAATCTGGTGTGAATCTATATCGTGCATGGAATTCCTGAACAGAGTATTTTGTGAAGGGATCAGAATTATCTCGTAAATACCGCCTCGGCCCGACTTCTCTATTCCTTCTGGCATAGTCCACAAAGTCAATAAAGTCTATGAGATCAGACATCTTTACCAATCTTTAATATTGAAAAAACTTTTAATTAATGCTAATGTGATTTTTTTACCTATTAAAAATAAAAATATAACCTCAAGTCCGCAAACGCAAATGTCAAAATCAACCATTAAAAAGTTAAGTAAAGGTTTTGCTGTACTTAACTTTTATTGTCATTAAGGGACGGTAATGAACCGTTAACTGTCTCTGAGAGCGAACTTTTTTAAATCTGTACTAAGGAACGACTTAAGTAACCATTAAACGTCTCTGAGTGTGGCAGTTAATGTTGGAACGCATTTGATTTCTAAAATTATACACTATATTTGAATTTTCATGAATTTAAGAGCAAATTTCAAG
This sequence comes from Colias nastes, assembly GCA_907164665.1. Classification (NCBI taxonomy): domain Eukaryota; kingdom Metazoa; phylum Arthropoda; class Insecta; order Lepidoptera; family Pieridae; genus Colias; species Colias nastes. The sequence goes on from CAJQZM010038615.1 coordinate 22,396, forward strand.
ATTTATTATTGCAAAACTGATACAACTTATACCCCCTTTTAGATTGTATTCATTTAGAAAAATATATTTAAATAAAAATATATTGTGGTCAGTTCACTAATGTTTTACGATGGACTTTTATTTTAGATGAAATTCTTATAGTAATTTTCATTAGAGAAATATTAACAGTGTTTTTTTAACATGGTAGTTTTGTAGGTTGTGTTGCCATTTCATAAAAATATGTGTTAATTATATTTTGAAATAAGATACTAATAATTTATAAAACATATTATATAATATATATTATGTTTCGATTAAATTAAAATTATCATTATTGCGAATTTTAATTATATTCTTGCCATATAAAACCACGACTAAGGAAATTATTACATGTATGAATATTAAAATTCGATCTTTTTTTTAGTGAAATGGTAACACATTAATATATTTAGCTTTAGAAAGTTTGTATTGTCTACAGATAATCTATAGTTTTAAGATAATTATATATGCGAGTGCATGATTTTTGTACCTTAGTTAATGTACGAGTGACGTCACTTTTGTGTAAAACTAACTCATTATTAAAAATTATGAACATTTTGTTTTTAATTCATAGGGATTAGAAACTAAAAACATTTTATACAATAATAGTGATATTTTTAGATAAAATATGTAAATAACTTAATTTTTTATCCGATATTTAGATCTGGTAGTGTCTTCAAGTGCTTTTTAATCAATTTTATGGTTTTTTTTTAGCAAGAATAGCAATGAAACTATATCAATGTTTTTCAATACGATTTTACAAATAAATTATACATGTAAATTCATTTTTATTTCCCATTTAATAATTAATACACATGTATTTGTTATGTTTAAATGAATATATCAATAATTTTTATATATTTTGTACTGTTAGAACAATTTCTCGAGAACTTTTTGGAACGATTTAGATAATGTTAACATTTCTCGATTATAAACGTGTTAGTATTTGAAATTTTAATATTTGGATATCATGAATGTGGAATCAGCTTTTAACTCGAGATATCTATGCAATATTTAATAGAAAAAAAAAACAGATAGAAGCTACATTCTACGATAACCAAATAAAATTATTAAAAATTAATATCAACAAAAATTATTCAACCGTTTTATACAAAAATGTATTTATCAAAAACCATGCACTCATTTTTGTGTAAAAATGCTCAATATTTTTTTCTATGCTATCTGTATTTAGATGTAACTTGTATATTCTATATAAGGTTATTTTTCACATATTTATTTTTTATTTACTAACTTCTATATTATACTCATGGCAACATTGAAGAACTGATTTTTTATAAGTGTATTTATTCGACTTTCGCGCTTTTTATTGGTAAGACTTTTTTTTTATTAGATACATTTGAAATTTTAATTTTGAATTCCAAACAACGAATTTCATGTATTCCTAAAAGTTTTCCCTTTCCGACTACCCGGCATTGAGTTACTATGTACTACGTACTAGAGAGGCCATCGCTACTACAGTACTCCCAAACTGATAATGCGCATAGAAAAATTCGTCACTGTTCGGCAACTGTCATATTCCCCGAGCCTCCGAAGACGATATGCATATAGAGTGGTTAAATGTATTTTTTACATGGATAGTTTATTAGAATTATGTGTTTTATTGTGATTTTATGGTAAAAGAGATAAGTAACGAAATTTGTTTCGATAATTCAATGTAAGTTAATAGCGAGGATAAGCCACACGATTGCGAATATATTATATTTGTTGTATTGATTTACTTGGAAAATTCTGTACTTAGAACTATTAGTGTCTTACTGAAGCTGGCGTAATGATGGATGTATGGAAGCTTAAAATAAGACAAAGTTTATATTTAAAAAAATGATTTTCAAACACTGGTTTCCATTTAAATTGTGAAATCTAATCATTAAAATCTCAGTCCAAAGGATTTACAGAATCAGGGATTATCTCTATTTCTGATAACGTAGAATGATCAGAACTTTCATTATGCTCTTATTAATTTTCACTTTCCCCACTTCTATCTGCTACCTGTGTAAATAATCATTTTACCGGAAAATTCAACTTTGTAACAAAACTAAGAAGGGTATGTAACAGCAGCTCTATATAATTCCATACAGAGATAATACGTGCGGTCACCACAAATATATAAAGGCGACTGACGGATTTTTGAATTTTTTGACTGACAGGCTACCGTCACCTACCGCCCGAATTGTTTTCGATTGTGTATGACTCTGAATTGACTCCTATTTCTTTCGAACAAGGTGCAAGATGCAAGTGCATTGTTTAGGGCACTTACGATTCAATGATTCGGGGTGATTCGGGTGTTTCTGGGAATACGATAATTAGCGAAGATCATTATGATCATTGCATGCGCATTATTAATTTTGGAGTACTGTACACTATTTGTAACACTAGTTAGAGTCAATCGTCTCAAACCAATTTTTTTTGTTACATTGATTGGTTTTAATTTTTAAGTAATAAGAGGCAGAATATCTACAAAGTGTATGACTCACTAGCCGCCCCGCGCCGCCGCGCTTGTCGCATAGATTTTGTTCGTGGTGTCCTCTCTATAATAATACCTCAATGCTACACGGTAGGTTTTTAGAGAAATCAAAAGTAGATAAAATAATAATGTTTGTTATTGACAATTAATAGATTAAATTTTAACATGTTTGGCTAAATTGAGATTTATAATTAGTATAAATTGATGTTACAGAATGTTTGAATTGTAGTTGGAAAATGGATTTAGTGTTAAGTAATTTTGATTCAGTTTTAATCTCTCAGACGGGAGCCATATCGATGAAGTTAGGTGATTTTGAAGGGAAATAAATGATTTCTTCTTATTTAATGCCTTTTATTAAACCCCGTTCCTTATTAATCATATCATATTTATTAAATGTATACTTCGTTTTAGGTACTTTATCACTTATTTTTGAATTGATGAAGGTCTTTCCACTAACTAGAAATATATCAAGAACTGTAATAGATTTTGATACAAAAATACTTGAATAATTCACCCTGATATGCTCATGTTAAAAAGATCTCCCTGGTTTTAGAAGAAGTATAAAATAGGAAAACAGCAAAAAATGTTTTATCTTAAACCAAGAAAAATAATTCATTAGTCATTATTATGTTAAAGAGATAAAACACTTATATAAATTAATTTTCAATAAATTGATAAGCCGTTATTCATTTACTTATTGATCTAAGCAATTAGGTAACCAACCGACGCGACGGTTTGGATCGAGTTTAAATGTGTTTTTGTCTATATTAATTACTAGCTGCTCCGCGCGGTTTCACCCTCGTGGCTCCTGTTGGTCGTAGCGTGATGATATAATATATAGCCTATAACCTTCTTCGATAAATGGGCTATCTAACACCGAAATAATTTTTCAAATCGGACCAGTATGTAGTTCCCGAGATTCATGCAACGATTTTTACATCGTCTCAATGACTCATAGCTTGATTTTATATTGCATATTGTATATCTCAAAATAAAGGACAATTCTTTGAAATCAAAGCTTCAAACTGAACAATATCAACAAGAAGCAATCCCGTTTTAGAGTATTTACGTAGGTACTAAAATAATAAACTTTCTATTGCTGTTTTGAACTTTTACCTCTTACTTTCGACTCGACCGAAAGTGAATATCAAAATCGAGTGAAGATTGGTGTTAATGCATTTTAAAATTATTTTTATGTTACAGTTTCTTTAAATGTCTACACTGCAGTATTTTCCCACTTTCCAAATATCATCAGCAATTTATATTGTTTAGATCTGTTATATACTGCACTAAACATTCTTTGCTAATGCGTGCTTTCCATGTACCTACAATTTGGAACGTATCGTATGTAGTATGTACATCACTTTATTTGGGACAGTGTTAATAATTTAATCAAATAAAAAGAAGTACCTATGTCCTATAGCAAAGTAAAAGATTTACCTATAATTTAATTGAAAGCTTTGTGTCACAAACAGATGCTTAAACACAATGACGTGATCGGTTATCCACAGAATGGGATGGGAGAGAATAATATGTACAGAATTCTCGAAATACGAGATAAAAGCGAATAGGGCTGTCAATTCTGAGAAATTAATGTGACATAAAACCTGACCACCATATTTTATTAACCATATTTTATTACGTACCTGTATTATATTATGTAACGTTTTCAGAATCCTGAAATATTATGCCAATCCCCTTTTATTAAAAGTTAAAAGTAGGCGTCATGTAAAACATCAAAATAAATAATTAATGAACTATCTAATCACTAATGTAAAAATTAAGTAACATATTATTTTAAATGATTTGCCTGATAAACAATACATGAATACACTAACATCTATCTTCATCTCCAAGATCGTCATTAATTTGAGTGTAGAGTATACTTATTTGGAATAACTTAATTAATAGTTAATTTCAATTAAAACTGGGTACCTTTTTGAAGGTGTGGTTTCAAGGCACGTTAAATTATTTTTTTTAAAGTATTCCAATGGTAACAAAGGGCAACCCTATTTGGCCTTATTGTTATTTTCACGGTCTAAATTTTGTATACAAGGTGGTACAATTATTATCAATAAACCCTGTCCAGCTGGATATTTGATTCCTGTAGAAAAAAAAAGAAAATGCTGAACTTAAAAGATGTAGATACCTGCCTATCAGGAAAAAAAACAGTTTAAAAGAACAAATAGGCAACACCTTGACAAATATAGGTGATTGTTATTTATGCCGAGCTATTTTTAAGTTATCCTGATTTCTTTTTTCATTTCATAATCGGCAAAGAATGTCCGGTGGGACTCCTTTGAACATTGCAGATTTCTAACGCCCCTCTGCAAATGGATTGCCGACTTTAGACACTAATATTATAAAGCTGAAGAGTTTGTTTGTTTATTTGAACGCGCTAATCTCAGGAACTATACTGGTCCGATTTGAAAAACTCTTTCAGTGTAGATAGCTCATTTATCGAGGAAGGCTATAGGCTATATATCATTACGCTACGGCCAACAGGAGTGGATCCACGGGGGTGAAACCGCGCGAAGCAGCTAGTTATAAAATATAGCTAGCTAAGCTAGCTGTGCCCTGCGATTTTACCCGCATTGTTCAGAGTAAGCTAGTATCTAGTGGAGTAAGTAATATACTACGTATCCTTAGAATGCCGTTAGGCGTTATGTTTTCGCTTTTTCATAATTTTAAAATTGGCGCAAATTGATTGAGTTTTTCTTTCATAGGATAATTTTCTTAACTACATGAACACATCAAAATAAAAATTATCGTAATCGGTCCAGCCATTCACGCGTGATGCTCTGACCAAGTGAAATAGGGTTTATTTTCTATAAGGTATAGATAATAATAGAAGATAACACTTTTTTGTCTTGATTAAACCACAGGGCTCAGCTGGTACCTACCATAAGTACTGACAGAGATTTACGCCTAGAAGTGATGCAATTTTCTATAAAGTGTTGCTCCAAGATCTCTAAAAATCAATTATGCAATGCAGGTGTTTATCTATAACCATAACAATTCCTTTGATAATACCACTGCAACCGGTTTCTTGTTATGATAATGCATTCTTTGCACATTCGCACGGCAACACCTGGCACTGGCATGTTTTTATAAATAACGCCTGTGAATATAAATGTAAATATCTCTTTATTATCACGTGTTCTATTATGCATTGACTTTGGGCTATTATTTTTACAATTTTGGGGCTGTGTTAACTGTTACGATTATATGTAAGTAGTAGATAAATAAAATTCCTACACAATATCACAAGCTTTCCGCCCGCGATTTCGCCCACGTACCTACCTAGTCAAAGAAAAACCCGCTTAGTCCCCGTTCCTACTACCGACTATTTTTTGAAGCGAAGTGAAGTATTTTCGGTAAATTATTATCCTTCCCTATCCTTATCTCTTCAGAAAGGAAATATTTAAAATCTTTATCTTGGATAGGTATGTGTTTGGCTTGAGTTCGATATCTGGCCAAGACAGATGCTAGAGATAGAATCTAGATTCTTTATATCATTCGTCACAGTTATCTGAGATATCTCATTTCTTTCTCATAATTATCATTTGTTTATTATTATGTTATGTTTCTTGCTAATTAATAAACCTGTAACAAAGTCAAGCAGCAACCTGTCTGAAGCGTGCCAGACTAAATTTATCGGTTCATAATCAATTAAGTGAATCCATACGTTTCGAAACACGTTTTAAATGTTACATCTTTGATATTTCGTAAGGAGTCACAATAAATTGTCACGTGATCACATTTTCACTACTCCAAAATTAATATTATAGAAAAAAAAACACGCTTAAAATTAAGAAAATTTTTGTATTGTCACCAATACTTGATAAGTGAAATAAATTTATTTGTCCATTATATGATTTACAATTAATGTACGACAGTGGGTCCCAAACTAAGTGAAATACTTGTGTCTTGGGACCCTGAGTTGCGTAAGTGTACCTATTTGTTATTTTGATAATCAAAACACGTTCAGTTTTACAGGAAATAATGATATCTCTTACACTTACACACACTACACACTACGCGATATGTGATAAAAATCAACTCGAAAAACATAACCCTCTTTCTGGGATAGTCGGATATTGTACATTGTACAGAGTTTGAATTAAATCTGTCCGTTTAAAGTGGGTCAAAATATATCTAGTCTAAAGGAATCGGTTACATACAAACATTTGGGTTGAATACAACAAAATCAACAAACATACAGATTATATAATAAAAAAAAAGACGAGTTGCACTCCGGGAGTGCCGGCAGAAGTGAAAACTTGATTATTAACGTTCAGCATGTTTGATATTTTGGAATGGTATCCGTCTTACGCATGGAATATAAGGGCTAAAAAAAAAAAAATCCGTCTTACGCTTTTTCGATCAGGCCACGTGTCCTGACGCGAGTTTAAGATTTTATACCCAACGCCGCTAAAGAAGTTTTCACTTCAAAAATCTTAATTAACCAAAATATTCAAACATTAAAAGATGAAACTAATAAAAGCATGTAAGCGTGTGTAAAGGAGGTTCTTAATTGGAAGGAATTTTTTTTTTCAGTATGTTAACATAGAACTTTCTACTGGGTAAACCGATTTTGATAATTCTTTTTTTGAAAACCGGTAGCCCCATGTGGTCCCATTCTTAGTTGAGCTTTCCATGTTTTATTTTATAGTTTATTCGAAACAGGATCGATGGATTAAATTGCTATCAATTAAAAATGATTAACTATGTAAAATTGTTTACTATGCTCACTCAAACAGTTAATGATATGACAATCCTAGTATTTTTTGCAAAAAATTGTATTTGGTTGCTTTTATAGATCTCAAAGCACAGAAATAAAGGGATTTGAGATACCTATAATTGCAAATAAATAAGGTTGTTGCTCTCCCTACGCTCCTATATTAAGATGGCTATAAATCTACACATAAACTATGAATGCAAATTCAGCTTTCTAATATAAATGAAACGGAGACAGGTCTCGGTTTTCCTCATAAATACCTATTGGAAGGAATACATTAGTTAACGATTAACTAGATTGTTAAATAAATAACATGGTTTTATAATCAAGCTTTGGTGAATCAGAACATACAATATATTGATGATAAAATCACAAGTGTGGGAGGCGTCTACGAAACATGGTGAAAAACTTAGGTGCATTATGATCGAAAGTAAAATATGAATGGTATAAATGTACGAGTAAAGAAATTCTGGAAATTTTCTGGGGGTTTTATCAGCAACAATTTGCTTATTCAGCCGTCTGTAACATGAAAAATAAAGAGCGCTTCAATCTCGGACAGCAATTTTATGCGCTACTGTTGTGAATTATTTCTGATCTAGCCGATAAACCTCCAGGAGCTAGTGAATGCAATTCAACGAACCGGGCCGAGAGCAGCCGATGCGCCGCCGCGGAAGGCTCCCTTTGATTAAATTCAGTTCACTTCCATCTCTCGTGAGCAGACCACGTTTCACGCGAATTCGGTTCGCTCCATTGTTATGCTCGTGCAACAATAAGATGCCGGCTGACATCATGTCGTGCCGTGCTGAGCATTTCGGTCCGGGCATCAGCAAGAAAAGCCGCGACGCTGAAGTGAAAAAAGGGTTTATGGTGTTCTTAGGACCTGGCGGGATACGCCAGGACGTCAGGGTTGTTGTGTACAGAACTTCTCTCGAACATTTCGCCGTAATATACCCCAGGAAGCGTCTGTCGAAGCCGACAGGGGTTGTTAATCTGAGAAACACGACCGTGGAGCGGGTGGAGAAGGATAGTGGGTTTTTCGTCAGGCAAAAGGGTTATGACAATGCCATATCTGCCAAGTTCCTGTGCTCGGAGCGGGAACTAGAAGCGTGGATCTCTGCCTTTTCGAGCCACACACCAGACGCGTGCCAACATCATAGTCTACCAGTTTTACTCGAAACAGAAGAGGCTTAAATGACAATGTTTGGCCTCGATGTGCGTTATCGTGAGAATAACTATCGAGGTTGTGTTTATTTTGCAATGGGATGCGAAAAGTGAAAGCAAGTTTTTTGCGATATGAAAGTTTATAGGTATTATTCAATTATAACACCTACACGAGTGAGCTTGAAAATGAATGTTATCGAACGAGTTTGGTAAAGGGAAAGTAATGAGAGCTAATTAATTAATTATGTACTATAAATAATTTACCATTTGTTGAATTGAACATAAAATTAAGGTGCAAGGAAGACAGGAAGGTCGTATGGAGATCAAATAAAATGAAGAAATAATCTGTACGTTTAATATAGTCTAATATAATTGAGGCTCTTTGTACTTACTAATAACATCGATATAATAATTGATATAGATAGTATAGATAACACTTATTTTAATAGAGCCTGTTTTATCTCATTACTTCGCACAGAGCAATTAAGATGTAAATGGTCTGATAATATAATTGAAAGGTTTTATCTTTTCTGCCAAATGGGTTGATCTGTACGCGAATTTCTGGTTATCAAATTACTGAATTAATAATATTTCCTTTAATAAAGTTATTTAGATAAATAGATATTAAACAAAATTAAATTGATTTTTATTAAAATAATATACTTACCTATTGGAAGCACTACTTTTATAATATTTTGTAAACAAAAAACTACAGTTTTCTAATTCTGGAATTTTCTAATATTTAGCGATAAAAAACGATGTCTTACAACTATGTACAAAACATTATCTTTGATTCACATTCTTTTTAAATAAATTAAAATACGTGTAGACACTTAGTACCTAGTTACCTACCTAGTTACTAGCTACAATTTTTTATCTGTTCATAAAAAAATATAGGTAAGTGGGTAGGTAATAGGTTTAAAAAATACGTCAAAAGCGAGTTTTCATTGTTATTATCTCTAATTTTCAAATTCGGCTTTCAGAAAATATATAAAATTAACTTTAATGCATTAAAAATTAATAAAAGAGATATAAAAGCTCTCCTTCTATTGTTTAACTTGCAAGATGTGTACTTATAGGTATCTATAAGTACCTACGTTTTAAGTGTAAAGCTATGCATTATAAAAAGGGTGTAATTGTTCAAAGGGGAAGATCTCCTCCCCCATACATTTTTTTAATCGCATTATGTAGGTGCATTTGCGAATGAGAAATATACTTTACTATTTTTACTGTACTATTTTACTATTTTTTACTTCCTGTACATTGGCCTCTTTTCTAGTCTTCTAGATCGTGTTTTTTTGCTTTTACATTGCATGTTGTTGTTTTTTATTAAACTAATTAATAAAATATAAAAATAACAGAACACAGTCCAAATTAATCTTTTTTATTTTGCGTTCGTTCGAGTTAAAAACTATGACATGAACATGCTACTTCTTCATTTTCCAAAAAAATATTAAAAAATTTATAATTATTTGTTTCAGTAGGTATATATGTACTTAAATACTGTACAGGCATAACAGTTACATACAACCAATTTTTATTTACCTACAAAACTGAAAAATAATCACTAAAACACTCTACCACAAGAATATTTGTGTCAAATGCCGCCATTTTTATTACTTTTTTACAACAAATAACATTTAATTTAAATAATGAGACATTTTTAAGACAAATAATTTTAATTGTGAACTGGTAAAAATCATTAATTTATGTAATTACTAAAACATTAAACCCGGTAGATGTATTATTTTATTTTTGCTATCGGATTTTCTGGCCGACCGTCAAATAATTTTAATCTACGGCCTGTATCAGTCGTTTGTATGTTGGCAAATGGCAACCCTTGTTATACTCCCCTTTTATTATTTATTATACAATTTAAAGAGAAACTCAGCTGTAACTGCCAAAATGGTAAAATTATTGCTCTCAATCATTTTCCGTAAGAGAGTATAAACGCATTTTAGTGCCGTAAAATGGTAAATTCCAAATTTCTCTGGGCTCTACCCTTGTAATGTGAATACTTTTAATATCAGAAATGGAATCCACATGCACTTTATGTTCCGAAGGGACAATAAAAGTAAAACATTCACTAAGTATTTGCAAAGAATGTATTCGTTTTTGAACTGACGTAGGTACCTATTTGAACTAGCGATAGAGTCGTTCGCTATTTTTCTAATGGGTGTATTTTCTTTCCTAAACCTGTATAAAATAGGTAAATCAGGCCAACCTTTATCTGTTGACGAGCAATTCGCATTTATTAAGATGTATGTACACCCGTTAGTCTAAAAGTTAACACGCATGCGTTAAATGCAGACAGCAGAGATCGCGACGCGTGTGTGCAACGACCTCATTTTTATTCATTTTGAAAAGCCCGTCAGCCATCTTTTTTGTCGTCATTTTTTAATAGAACGTGTTGATTATGTAAATTGTAAAGTATGTGCGCAATTCAATTAAGGATATTGCATATAACATATGCATTTTGAATGATTGCTTACGTTATAAACATTCAATTTATTTTATCGATTATTAGGCAAGCTTTGGGTACAAAATACTCGAAACAGTGCTCTAATCTCTGTAGGTAAATAACGTACTTACTTATGAATAAAAATATATCGTAATTAATAATAATTCTAATTGTTAAAATTTTGCAAAACTTATGTGTCGTAATCTTGTTATTATCCTGAATAGTGAATACCAAGCAAAAAGCTCTTGATCACTCTATTAGCAACCAATTTCAACAAATCAGAATCTAAATAAGAAGTATATCTTCCGAGATTGTTAATGTCGAAAATTTGAAGAAAGTTTAAATTTTGAATTTATGAACACAAAATAAAATATGGTAATTAAAATTAATGTCAAACGTTTGTCTTGACAAGACACAAACTTAAAATTAGAGATTGTATTCTAAGTGTAAGGGTACCTACAGTAAGGGCCTTCTAAATGTCGGAAAGACCATGTATGAGCTTATAAAAATATGTGATGTAACAAGGCAGGAAAATGTGTAATGTTATTAAATTATAAGGATAAGGACAATTAAGGCGGACTATAATACGAAAGTTCTAGAACTGTCACTGTCAGTTAAATTTGTAACATAGAGCCTTAATAATTCAATTAGTTTCCTGATTTGAAAAAAACAATCTGTTCCTATCATTTTAAAATCAAATGTTACCTTATTATTGTCAAATGAATGCGATCGTTTAATATTGAAATAATGAAAATCTAGTGGTATTTACGGTATACGATACGACCTTAACCTATATAGCAATTAGCAACCATAATATAAGAACTATACTATGTATGTATAATTGTATATGACAGCATTAATACATAATTATCTCAAAATGGATATTCCCATTCGTAATATAGACATGTAAAATAATACATCTTTAATGCTTGCATTTTAAAATTTAAACAGCAATTTCATTACATTTTTTTTTACATAAAACAGAAAATGTATTTCCGCAAAGTCTGTTAGTCGAAAATTCTTCTTTTTGCAATCTGACCTTCACTTTAAATAATTATAGACTATTCTTTAGTATTTCAGCTTTTAATTCACTACCTTAGTAGTGTCGACAAAAATGTATTTTTACGATTGTATAATTGTGATGTATTTTGTAATTAAAATATATTTATCAAGTAGTCATAAACAGATTCACATTGTAATCGTAATAATATAATATCGATTTTTTTGTGTATAACTTAGGTATTATATTCACGTTTATATGTAGTTTTATTTTATGGATGTAATCAAGTTAATTAAATTATTACTTATAATAATGGGTATGACACGTATGAATTAATAAGTAGAATTGTTCTGTATTTAAAACTACATATATATAGTGTAATTCACCCAAAAATCCATCAAATCAATTTCAATATTTAAAGTACCTAAATATATATCCGTAAAATTGCGTAAAATGGAACTGTAATCCTCCACAAAAAGGGGACAAGGGACGTTAAATACCTACTTTTAAGGAACTACATATTACTTATTAGGCATTTATATAAAGTTTGGTGGGTTAATTAGTGCAAAACAGTTTAACACTGGGAATATCAAATCAAATTTTAGTTTGTAATTAATATTAAACTCATGAATTGACTTTTTTATTCGAGTACTATATAAATAATAATATCTATGATACTGGTTACATCTATTATTGTAAATTAAAAAAAAACAGTTTTGTCTTTTGCGTCTATATTATAGATAATAGACACAATAATGTGATATATAAATTGTGATTGTATGTTCGTTTGTGTTATTTGAAATAAAAAATATGACTTGACAACTTTTTTTATTGTGTAACTGCAGCATTATTTTTTATGCATGCTGGTGCTGGCTAGAGCGTTTTCACATTATCCGATCCGATATCGGTATCGGACGCCGATCCGATATCGGACCGGACAATGTGAAAACGCTCAGGGTACTATAAAAAGCAGCGTCTGCACTGACACGGAATAATATTGAATGATTATTATTTAATCCATTTAGTCACAGTCTATGAAGCCAGGAACATTAGTTTCTTCTCCATTATATAATCTTTATTTGCATAGACATAACCAGAATTGTTTGTTATTTAAAATAAAAAGAGTATCGTTATTTACATCAAATATTTTTTTAAACAATGATTCTAAGAATGTCTAAAAATTAGTAATGTTTTCTGTTTTCTAAAATTTTTATTTGGCAAGAAAAATACGCAAAATACCAGTAGTAGTATAATAATTATTATAAGGAGTTTGTGTTTTATTCATAGTACATCTTTTATATGCCTGTACTAATTTTAATACATGAGGATTTTTCTATATGGAAACAATGTGCATAGTTGAGATGTAGTTTCCTATATCATTGAGTAGATACATATTGAGGATTGAGTAAAAATTTATATTTTTATTGAGTAAAATAAAAATATAAAAAATATTGTTCTCAACAATTTTTGAGCTTTGGCCCTGAAAGGCCAAAAGACCTTCAATGTTTATTCATATTTGCATTGCAATTTGTTCAATGTTTGCATATATACATTCTTTTTATTCCCGTACACAGTAGGTAATAATCACTTAAACGTGAAAATCTTTTGCAATAGGTATCTAAGTATCTCTTGAATATTTTTTAAAGATTGGACAAGCGAGTGGAATTCCAGAATATGTTTATAGTATACCTGTTTTATTTTTTTATCTTTTAGAGTACCTATGTGACTTGTTATGTTCCTATACTAAAAAAAAAATTACTTCTGAACTGAGTAATTTTCATTGCAATAATTGATGAAGGTTACGAATGAATACTTCATGATTTCATGCAGTGGCGATTTGCAAAGAATAGCTAAATAAACATTATAAATAAATACATACTTAGTTCATAATTAAAGCATTGCAATCGGCCTTAGTGTTACGATTGCGATATTTTATGTCCAAATCCAGTGAAGGAACAACACGTCACTCCTTCATTTATTAACTAACAACCAATTAACAAAATAACTGTAACAAAAACAGTAAAACCATGAGGTTTACTAGAGCGTGACGTTTACGTGAGAATTCCGATTGAATAATATGGCTTCATATTCAATTGTTGTACTATTTACGATCTTACATCTATCTTTATCCTTTCAACCTCTAAGCAAGGAACAACACATCGAAAAATTCAATAAAATTAGCGAAGATGTCGAGCCGTTCAGGAGGAATTTAACAGAATGCGCGCATCAAGTGAAAGCATCGATGGTTGACGTTGAAAACTTTTTAAAAAGGATTCCCCAATCTACCATGCAGGGTAAGTGCTTTGTAGCGTGCATTTTGAAGCGCAATTCCATAATTGTAAAAAATAAAGTCGTCAAGGAGAACCTTCTAGAAGCGAATAAAGCCGTGTACGGAGAAGACAGTGAAGTTATGTCTAGATTGAAAATGGCTATAGCGGAGTGTAGCGATGTAGTTGAGGGGATTTTTGAAATTTGCGAATACGCCTCTGTTTTTAACGACTGCATGCATATGAAAATGGAACATGTGTTGGATAAGGTCACAATGGAAAGACGTATGGAGGCGCTTGGACAAATGACATCCGACCCTGATATTTGGACTGAGGAGGACGATGAAATGCTAAAGCTAGTTAAGGATGAATTATAATGCTACGGGACAAGGTTCCATAGGTACCTAATTATAGAGGAAGATAATTGTAAAAATTGATTTATTCTCAATTATAACTTAAATAAATTTATGGGGATTATTCCACAGTTTGAGTTTATTATTAAAGAATTCTGTCTCATATTTACGGATAAATTACATTTTTCAAATATTATTAAAAAAATGGTATACTGCGCTCCGTCTGTATTAGTAGGTACATATAGCGAATTTCAAATTTCAATTTTCGCACAGGTACAAAATGTTTGCTTTACCTACGTTATCTTTACAAAATATTAATTTTTGAATTATTATGGTCTAAGATCCGAATATAAGTCGAAATGCAACGGCGTGATAATAGAATGAGACCAATTTTATAATAAATTTAGTGTATAAAAAAATGTACTTATTAAAAATGGGTTGACTGGGAAAATCCTGGACAGGACATTTTTAATGAATGTACATGAATTTAAAAAAAAAAACATTTTTTTTTTATTAATTGCAGTATCAACATAGTAAAAAAAAATTATAATAGACTTAAAGTATGAAACCTACAGAATGTGCAGTCATATTAGTCGTTTTCTAATATTCACCGGGACAAACGGCTAGGTTGGCAGGTATAAACAGGTATGTCGGTACCAGTTACTTTCACTTGATAGGATGATGAAAAAAAAATTATGTCAGCGCTGTTTTATTACAAAATTGTTTTATTATCTCGAAACTGCAATTAATAAAAAATGAAAATAGAAGATTTTTTAATAATTAATAAAAAATATCCTGTCCAGGATTTTCCCAGTCAACCCATTTTTAATACATTTTTCAATACACTAAATTTATTATAAAATTGGTCTCATTCTATTATCACGCCGTTGCATTTCGACTTATATTCGGATCTTAGACCATTCACTTTGAGAAGCAGCAATAACAGCATAATATTTTACTTTTAATTTTTTTGTAAGCTAGGTAGAAGGATTGTTAAAGAATTTGCTTAAAAAAAGCTTCCAGTTTCACCATGCTCTGTTAGTTAGTAACACGCTGTTAATTCTTTTAACAAATCGTTAATGTAAGGGAGTGTCCCACCACGACCTAACGGAGGCATTATACTTTATTACTGGCTAGAATACAATAAATTCGATCGCTCTGGCGGGTTACGAGTGGCTGAATTGGTCAGGCATCCGCCCCGGTTTGGCGCGAAACGATGCAGGTTCGATTCCCGGCTCGTGATCGAATTTTTTCTATTACATAAAAGATTAGATGTTAAAAACTACGCAACGGATTTTTATTCGGTTTTTTTAAAGATACGTAGAGAGTTTCTCGATGTAGGTTTTAGTATATAATTTATTATAAGGTTTTTGACAATGCGGACAAAACAGCAAAACAGGTTTTAAAATTTTATGGATTATTCAATAAGTTAGTACCATAGAAATGTTAGTACCTACTAATACCCGCTTACTTGTTAAGTATTACAATTTTTGAAGTGAAAACTTCTTTAGCGGCGTTGGGTATAAAATCTTAAACTCGCGTCAGGACACGTGGCCTGATCGAAAAAGCGTAAGACCAAGAAGCTTATATCTAATACACTGGAGATTGCACTATGAACGTTGACTTGTCACGGGAAGGTATGACCTTGAATGACGCCTGTATGTTTTTTTGTCCCTTTCACACCTAACTTGGCAAGTTGGTGTGAAAGGGATGAAGGAACATACAGGCGTCATTCAAGGTCATATTTTCTTGTGACAGGTTAGTGTTCATACTGAGGTCTCCAGTGTATTAGATATAAGCTTCTTGCGTAAGACGGATGTTTTTTTTTTTTTTAGCCCTTATATTCCATGCGTAAGACGGATACCATTCCAAAATATCAAACATGCTGAACGTTAATAATCAAGTTTTCACTTCTGCCGGCACTCCCGGAGTGCAACCCGTCTTTTTTTTTTTAATGGGTATAATGCGTAGACAGAGAAACCAATAGACAAATTGATATCTTATGTCGCATTCACACAAGAAAAAGAGCAACTTATGCCGGTGTTGTGTAAAGAAATGAGAGAGAACGATAAAATTTTTTGTTTCACGCAGCGTGCCGCTTTTTTCAAGAATAGCAACCTACTTTGATAAACAAAGTTTGACAGCTAGCTATCGTCTTCCATAAAAATATAGTTTTTACATGTTCTAAGTTACGTAATTCATGGTATGTTTGGTTTTGAATGATTTAGACTTACTGTTTATACCTTATAAAATAATACCATGGTGCGGTGTAGCGTTAAAGGGTGTAAAAGTGATAGTGGAACGAAAATGCCTGGATTGTCTTTTCACTCGTAAGTATACAACTCTTTATCAGTTTATAGGCCTTCATGATATTTCAGCGTGTTAATATATTGTGTATCACGTGCTGTTGACTTGAATACATTGTTTAAAAACAACAAAAATAACAATTATAAATTTTAACCTAAAAAATTTTGTGTTGCCAACTTTTCTACAAATTGTTACCCACTATTATGGGAAATAATATATATATTCTGCAGTGTGTATTTAATTAAATATCTGAAATATTCAATGGCTTGTTCCAGTTTTCCTGAACCGGATAATTTACGACAAATTTGGATTGTAGCTACAGGATGAACAGATTGGAAACCAAAACCGAAGGTTAGAAAGTATTACGGCAATCACCACCACCGCGACGCTGCCCCGCCGAAGACAATGGACACTCTTGGTTCCAACATTGAACCGGAGGGACGTAGTTAAAGAGATAATTTAAATGTAATTTTTTTATTACAATAAATTATTATTAAGTAAATTTCGTTTTTTTTTTGCGCCTTCGCGGGTCTGTCAATATAATTAACGTGTGTATCTGTTAATACTTTCGAAAATAAACATTCTTTTATTTTTTTTTATTTTTTTTTATAAAAAATAATAAACAATCGAGTTTTCATCTACATTATCATTACATACACATTTTCATATGGGATTATGATAATGATATATATTCATATTATATAATATATAGGTATGTGTATATACATAATATGTATTACCCATCTAAAAGTAATATGTTTATTATATACTAGCTGCGCTCCGCGGTTTCACCCGCGTGGCTCCACTCCTTTTGGTCTAAGTGTTATGGTAGGTACAATATAGCCTACTATAGCCTTCCTCGATCAATGGGCTATCTAACACTGAAAGAATTTTTCAAATCGGAATCAAAGTAGTTCCTGCGAATATCCCTTCCCTCCTCACCTTCACCCCGTCCCGCACTACGCCTCCTCATTGTATTAAACAGTATACCTACTATTTTCTGTAAATTGACACTTTTAAAAATTCGTTATATCTTTTGAATGGAATATCGCGGACTTTCTTGTAGATATTGGTCCATTCTATAATACCGTAGAACATTTATTTGTTCTATTTTCAATAGATTCCGCAGCGCACGCGATGACAGAATTTTTATTAAGGATACATTATTGCATTTTTGGTAAGGATCTCTAATTTTTTTGAAAATGCAATATAGCCTATGTTGCTCAGTGAAGATGCAGCTTTCTAATGGTGAAAGAATTTTTGAAATCGGTCCAGTAGTTTATGCTTGAAAACCATACATACATACATACATAATTACAAACATTTCCTCTTTATAATATTAGTATAAACATGTAAGTATGTAATGTGGATATCTCATTATTATCCACTTATGTTATGTGAATAATGATATTGAGAGATTTGTATCTTACAAATTGCGGGGTAAATTTTCCCTCACACGGTAACCCTAAATATTGTGACGTATTCTTTTTTATCTCTTTCTGCGACACGCATTGCCGGCAAGAAGCTTATATAAACACTGGAGATTTCGGTATGAACATTTGACGTGTAACAAGAAAATTGTTGTGTTTTATCACTTTCACACCTAACTTGGTATTGCCACTGTTAATACGAAGTTTTCCCAAGGCTACTATGTATGCTGTAATATTCTGTGCAAAAGGTTAGTTTTTGTACATGAGTTTGTTGATAAATTGCCAACAACGTCATTCAGAAGCATTGTTGGATGAGACAATTATTATTTATGCTAAATAAAATAAGTATCTGAACCAATTATTAAAAAGCGATACTCCCTGATTATGGGTAGTTACCATAATAAAATTGTAGCAACTCTCACTTTGACAATATGGCATAAGTGTCAAAAAAATTGCGTCGCTTCGAATATTTAAGTTAATATTGTTGCGTATTTAATAAATATTTTCCGAATATAAATAATGTATTGCATTGTGAAAAATTGCAGAAGTTTTTGGACACCAAATTCTGGCATAAAATTTCACAGGCAAGTGTATATTTACGCTATTTACAATATTCCTCAATACTCATGCATTTACTGTTTAGAATCATTTTCATGGCAAAAATCGTCAATTTTATCATCATTTTAGTAATCAATCATGCTAAATATCTTCTATCTATCTTCTTTTCCTAATAATTTCATCATTTTTCAATAAACCAATTTAACAAGTAAGGTAACCATGATGACGAGTTTTTACGGATAGCGAAGAGAAAATATTGTAATAGTTAACAAAATTATGATGAACATTTAGAACACCATTTCAAAGATTTTTATACTAGTAATGAAACAACGCACGACATCGATATTGCACTCACATGTGGTTTTATGTTTGTTCTTCTTTAACATAGAAATTAATAGTTCTTTTAACTTACCAAATTTTTTTTTGTTTTACTGATTTCAGCTTTCCAAAAATGAAATAAAAAGAAATAAATGGCTGTCCATAGTGCCTATCAAGGGTAAAATTTATCAACATGCCAGAATATGCAGTTTGCATTTTAAGCCTGAGGATTACGGTCCAGAAAAAAAATACCTTTTGAAAAGTGCTATACCTTTTTATTTACCACATTCTTGTTACTGCGTCTCAACTGTGGATAAAGTAATTTTAATTATATTATAATTAACCACCATGAAACCATTAGTAACCGTAAGTACAGCTCCTGAAAGACATACGAATTTCTGAGAACTGTAATATCGTTACCACACATCAACACTAGCGATGCAACTCTCCCTTTGGAATATTGAAAAGTTTTAGACTGAAGCTTGAGTAACCAAAACGATGTTTTAATGTATGTAGCACTCATTTTAATTAAAAAATCGTAGTATGAGATCAAAAGTTATCAAGCGTTATTTAAAACTATCATTCTCTACCAATTAAAATGGTATGTACCTATAAAGATGATAATTATTCATGTAAGTTGACCAGTAATATTATAATATAAATACTGTTAAAAATATATGTCGTTATTATTTATAGACCATGATTTTTAGTTTTTTTTATTTCGAAAAATCCTGAATATACAAACCAGTGTGGTCACCCACAGAAAGAGACAAAAAACAACACTGACGTCATTCAAGGTTATATTTTCTTGTGACAAGTTAATGGTCATAGTGCAATCTCCAGTGTATTAGATATAAGCTTCTTGATTGCCGGTGTCTATTGGATTCTCTGTCTACGGTATAATGGGTCTTTTTATTTTTTTATTGTGAAATTTTGAATAATCAAGTAGATAAGTATTATAGCGTAAAAAAGAAATCACTTCCATAAACATATCTACAAATTTCATTCAAAAATTGAGCAGTGCTTTAATTTTTTAGTAAAAGCAAATATAATATATAATATGAATGTCTCAACGTAGAAGTCGTGCATCAGTTTGGGCTAACGTCTACCTACGGCCTCGTGAAGTGAAGAGCCTCGCGCCCCACACCTGAAAATAAGTAAATAGAAGACGTATTAAAGACACAAAATTACACGACACAAGGTTTAAAATTACACGTTTCAAAGTTCAAACTCAAAACTCAAACTCAAATTTGAGTTGATTATGAATTCTCATATACACAACTCGCATATTACAACCTATTTTTAAATTTAAAATTCTATCATGTCAGGGGCCTCGCGGGCCTCGAGAAACCTAGAGCATAAAACTAACACCACTTCCCGATGTAAATTTTAATGAAAATTTTATAATAATATTATATTATAACATTCATAATGAAAATTTTATTTTCTATGGTCTGTGTTCATAACAGATGTCAATATGTCACTTACTCTGTGGCAGACGTCTCAAGTCTGTGCTGTCTGTGCTGTGTTATGTCACTGTCAATCAAATTATGCTGAAATGCTCGATTGCTCTTGGATTGCTCGCAGCTCGAAAAATCTGTGATTCTCTGAACGTGTGAATTCCATGCTGTTGTGAATAGTTTGATTTATTAGAATAATCCATAAAACCGTTACGCAAAAACAAGTACAATATGATGTGTAGGTAGGTACTAAGATTGTTATTTGATTGATTGCTATTCTGTGCAACGCCAAAATGTGAGAAAATATAAGACAAAAGAACGCTCACATTTATTTACAGGTATTCATTAATTCTGTGGCCTGGTGCTAATAGGGCCAATATCAATAATCATTATTTTCAGTAATGAGTGTTATGGAGGAAATTTTATTATGGAGAGATTACAATATTTTTAATTTTCTTCATCAGAACATGACACAATGTCCTCCATTTCGGGCCAGTCTCCAAAAACTCATAAAATGG
>CAJQZM010038616.1:0-25127 GCA_907164665.1 Colias nastes
TCCGCGATCATCAAAGAGGATACACATCGTATCGATCAAGTTTGGACGTGAATGCAATTGATACGCGATCATTGCCTGTGTTCCCGCCATTTCGTGGTTTGTGAAAGAGGAGTAAACATTGAAGATGAGCTGGGATAACGAAAGTGTTATAATGATACACTGACATGATACAGCATTTGATAAGTATGGACGCGTTTTTTTTCAAGATACGCCTTTATAATACGACATGGACAAATGAGCGTCCATATTTATGATAGGTACAAATACTCGATACGATACGACTGATCGTGATACGTCAAGATGCTACAAATGTGGACCTAGCTTTAGACTCTCTCTTTTTATTACCATATTCAACGCTAAAAGGAGTCTACTCTTAAAATAAGCATACTTATAAAATAAGCATACTTAGATAGGTAAATAATTTCCAACACTAAGAAATATTGCTAAAAACACATTTTAAAACTATCAGTTTCTATAATAGGTATTCTTCTACATTGCCAATTAAAAGCGCATGAACCTTCACATTATAGAGTTACACTTCACTCAGTAACAATGTAGGTAAAAAATCAAAATAAGACAATGCCTCGTGGCCGACGGATCAAAGGCGCCGACAAACAGATTAACACCGTAGCATATTTAAAAGACATTACATCATGATTGAAGCTAGTTTCGAAAATTATTTCGAGCCCGCGGCCGCGGCGGTTAAAAACCTTCTTTACGCACTTATAAAATCGCGTTTGACACGATTATAAAACCTCTCGAAAGGGAATCTATACTAATCTTTAAATATAAAGCTGAAGAGTTTGTTTGTTTGAACGCGCTAATCTCGGAAACTATTGATGCGATTTGAAAAATTATTTCGGTGTTGGATAGCCCATTTATCGAGGAAGGCTAGGCTATATAATATCATCACGCTTACACCAACAGGAGTGGAGCATTGCGAATAAAACCGCGGGGCACAGCTAGTTTCAAAATAAAAGAATTAATATAATATGTAGTAGCTCCCTAAAAATTATGGTACCTTTAACAAAAGTCCAGTGTGGAGCTGTCACTACAAATAACTATAAAAAGCTGGTTTTGCGTAAATTACGATGTCGTAAACTAGTAGCTAATTAGTGAAATCCAACAAATTTTTACGATTATGGATAGAAAACATGCGATACAGGAAGCGAATATACCGTTTACTGGATTTTTGCAACAAAAAACATGATTGAATCATATTTTATAGCTTATGTTATAAACCATAAGCGATAAAAACTGCTGCGTAGTTTTTTACTTGTCTATCTTTTGCGTCTTAAGCTCAGATTAGATACTTATTTCATACGTGTATTACGAATAATTAATAATAGTCTTTTAGTTGCAATAATTGTTGGTAATTGTTGTTGAAAACATTCATATCATAATTCATAGCACAGCTGGTAATAGATATCTCTACTACGTTCCTACTGCATATTTTCTTTTCTCGTTTTTTATTTAACAATAATTGTAATGTGCCTGTATGTTTTGTAAAATGTGCATGTGTGCATTTAAATTGTTCTTTACATTTTTCCACTCAACAATTACAAAGCAAACGATAACAATCTTACAACCATTATATTCTTAAATGGCAATGTCATTAAACATTCAATAATCCACATAAATATGAATCTAGAAATATCTTATATGGTCTAGTATTACTAGATCAAGATAGCCTGAGGTAGACTCATTACCCTAACGATGTAATTGCAAGCTGCGGGTAATATGTATATGAAATCATGCAATTAAAAACCTGTCTAGTAATTGTGAATCCGTCTGGTTCACACCTCTTTACGAATTACTTATATGTTGAAGCTGGTTTTTGGATTAATTTAACCGTTTTTTTGAAGGTTTTAAATCATGTGCTATCGCTTTGAATCTTTATTTTTGTAGGTAAGTAATGGATATCTACACTTTTCATAACACACAATTTTTTGTCAAATTTTATAGCTTAACAGCTTTCGATAGTAAGAAATAAATTTTTAGGCTCAGTTCCAAAAAACTAATTTATTGATCGAGAAACAAATTAATCGCATACATTTGTTAATTAACAAATTACTGGAACATACAATGATTATCTTGACTCATTACGTATAAAATATACATTTTCAATACATTCACTTAATTTAATGGCATGTCAGTTATTTTAATATTTAACTTAATTGATTTGTATTCAATAAAATAAAGAAAACATTCCAATAAAAATAATCAAACAATGCAATAAAAGATGTTTCATCTCTACCGCTATATTGAGACTAAGATAATTCAAATAAAAAGCATAATACTCGAGTTTTAATTAGGAATTCCTTTCAGTTCACACCTTCACAATCTAAACAGCTGAGGGGCGGTGTTGTAAACTTTATCTACTGTTTTCGTTATTTATAATGCTATAAAAGTACTCGACTGTCCCGATGTGTGTTTGATTGCCCATCGTCTATTGTTTATTGTGACTTATATTGATATATCGAGCCAAATGGGTGATGAGCTAAATAAAAAACGTGTATCTGAACGCTATGAAAGTCATGATGGATTGTTGAGATCTTATTTAAATGTTTGGGTAAAATATAGGCGATGTGTGTGATGTATTGATGTTTCTAGCGGTTATATTTTATATTTCGGTATTCGTTTATATCTGTAGAATTGTGGATTTCGAATTTCGAAGTTAGTTGTTTAGTTAGATTAAACATAAGAAACCCAAAGCATGTCAACTAGATACTGAATAAGGTTATATAATATTATGATAGACAACGTCTACAAACCTGCTTTTACCAGATAATATTATTTGCATTCTATGACTAAGTACTACCTATTATTGACTCTGTAGGTACCATAACAAGACATAAGTCATGTTCTATCTCTAGCCTATAGCTGTAAAGCATAACTAGACATTTTACATATTATAGTCATTTTCTAGCCTATATAGCTTTGAATTCCGTGTCTAAGTACTACCTATTATTGACTCTACCATAACTAGACGTTTTACATATAGTCATTTTCTATTATATAGCTGTAACAATGCAATTAGGTTATTATAAGTCGAACAATGGCCTCTAGCCAAGTATAAAACTTCACATAGCTAACTAGACATTGTCGTCGCTTCGTGAATAGGAGCTTTATATGTTTTATTTAATTTATATTATCAATTGGTTCGTTTGTTGGTTAATTAATTTGAATTAATCTAAATTGGCTTCTCTATTCGTTGATTAATTGATAAAATCTTTGTTTTGTGTGTTGTTTTGTTTGTTACTTAGATAGGTTTGTGTTTTGTCTTTGTTTTTTCTGTGATTTAGGAAGTAATGAGATTTAAGTAAAACTTAAATGTTGAAACTCTAAATTCATCATCATCTTACAATTAAATATTTAGTAGGCCTCATATCCTCTTGTGAAAGTTTCATAGAAACAGAAGAAAATCAAGTTTTTTCTCATCAAAAACAAAAATATTTCCATACATTCGCTTGTTTCTCTTTGAGGGGTTATTCGGTATCTAACCAATATGATGCGGTGGGACCCTCTTTTGACGCTCCTAACCTCAAACTTGAGTAACATGTTATTGCTTAAGTTAGAAACGAGAGGCGATTTATCTTTTTTTATAAAAATTAAGATAAATCCTATAATCAAATGTATCCTAGAATTGATAAAATTTGTGGGTTATAAGTATTTTTATGTTATGGAAAAATAGAATATTAAATGTAAGTAAGTATAACCTAGGTACCTACCTACTAGTAATTTGCAATTCAAATACACCCAAAAAATCTCAAAATTTAAGAGTAGGTAGGATTTATTTTATTAGCGAAATATACCTATGAATTAAAATCCACGTTATTAGATAGGTACCTACTACCAAAATAATGATTGTAAAGTAAATTAAATATATAACAAATAATACCTATAAAACGCTATTTATCAAATTTTATTTTTAAATCTTCAAAATCAGTAGGTACCTATTTCAAATACTAATACTAAGTTGAAACTTCAATATTACCTTTTCTATACCAGTTCCAAGTAAAGCTTCTAACTTAACCCACACTTAACCGAAAGATTGTATCAAAAGATCAAGTTATCTCATTATCCGGACCCATTACAGCATCCTTACTAATTGTTGAGAGTTATCTTACATGCATCGTATGAGTTAACATGCCTTTAAATTGCTGTAATATGGAAACAACCGAATAATTGTGTTTTAATATTTTGATACGTTATGATATGTTTTGATGTTTTTGTTATTTTGGAGCATTTTCAATTGCTTTTGGATAAACACAAGTCACAAAGGATCGTAAGGAAAAAAAAAACATATTGGATTTAAAAAATACGAATTTTAGTCACTGATAATATTTTAAGTATAGACAACTCAGGGATAAAAAAAAATAAATTTCAGTAAAAAACAGCAAAAAAATTATTAGGTACCTTTTCAATTCTTTAAATTAATATAGGTAACAATGGTATATTCGTTGCTGGTGAAAACAAAATGTATATATGTCAAAGACTAATATTCGCAAACAACAAAACTAATTATATTAATTTTTATCCTTTTAAGTAGGAGATACCTACACTACTTACACACATCTACCGTTCTGCGGTTCTCAAGTTACCAATTTGGTATAACGAGCACTGAATATTTGACTATTAAACTCTCATACAATGTTCAGAGATAGATTCCTAACATTCTCTAGTTAGAAAATAATAAAAATTTCATTTCATACTTTTATTTTGAATCTGCCAAGTTTCATGTATTAAACGTCACATTAATTATTATATCAAATAATGAATACCCTTTTTTATAAACACCAATAGATTTAACTACAAACAAAATTAAGACACATTTGAAACTATCCTTTGTTATTACTAACTTAAACCTCAGTGACTAAATAAAATATGTGCAACAAAACACCCAAGATGTTACCAGTTTCCATACAATTCTGAGACATTACGCAATCAGTGTGGTCCCTTTTGTCTTTCTGTTAAATAAACATTCAAATGCAATAAATAAGCCGAAAGATGTCCCTAATTTGTTGTACAAACATAACTTCCGTTATCTGCTGTCTCAAGTTTGAAGAGGGACGCAGATATTATTGCAAAAAATTGTATTGCACTTGAAAGTTCCAAATTACGCCGGTTGATACCGGTTTGGGTAACCTAGTGGTCCAAATTGAGGTGGAGGTTTAAATACCTTATTTATACGGCATGTTTTTTGTTTTGATATATTTAAAGGTATTGTAGGTACACACAGAAATACTAAATTTCCTCAATTGTTTAGTTTGTGAAGGTTACAATTTCTTCAACCAGTCGCGCTTGTACAACCGCAGGAAGTTTTGATATAATTTGGAATATTTACATATTCCTGAGCAGAATATTTACATATTGCTTTTTCATTACCGTAGTAGGTAGGTACGTACCTTAAATTTTAAAACACATTGAGTTTAAAAAGGTACCTAGTACCTACTTACAATAATTACTCCGCATTCAAACCTCTACAAGATATCAAATGAGCACTAATTACCTAAGTCATACAATTCAATGAATCCCTAATCTCAAAAGAATTAAGAACACGTGCCCTAAAAGGTTCCATATCAATATGAGTACGCCCACTTAGGGACATGTCATAACATTGTGATTCTGTTTAGTGTTGCCGCAACTATGGCGCCGCTCAGAAAAAACGAAGACACTTTTTTGCGCCTGGCAACAATTTTTATGCGTGGAAACTTGATGTAACAGGGATAAAAACAGATTATTGGATTTTGTTAGTGGATTGATTTAATGGTATTATTAATTTTATACTTGGAGAGATAGATTTTCATTTTTCTTCTTAATACTTAGATGTTCTCGTTTCCGCGTGAATGAAGATCACTCTGTTTAGCTATTAGGTATACCAATTTATAAATTCTTCTTCTAATAATTAGGCTTAAGAACCTAGAAAATTGTGATTTGTGATATCCCTTGTAAACTGAGTCTTTGAAGGCTTTGCGGTAAGAACAATTTATGTACCTAGGTACTAACGCTGTTGCATAAAAAGGCTACCTACCTAGTACCTAGGTACTAATTATAACACAAAATACAGTAGGTGCATAATTTAAAGATAGATGTACACGATTGCTACTGCTAAAGCTTCCAGGTAATGCAGGAACACTCGTACTATCGCAAATTGCGAATTACCTCCGCGCTAAATCAAATACATTTGTGTATTTGCATCAATCGCTTCACTGGAGCTTATTTAATTCCCCACTTGATTGAACCTAATTTATTACGCCATTAATTACCCAACCAAAGCTACCGCTAAGTAATTTAATTTTAACGGTCACAATTCGCTCCTATCTCATTCATTACTACGCCATAATTTAGCACTGTCATTCCGCGCTTTGTTTTTCCTGTCTCGTTTTAAATAGGTTTTTCATTACCGTAGAAGGTAGGTAGGTATAATGTCGAATCACCGTTTTTTAAATTAACAATTCCGTGGCGCCCTCCGCTAATGAAGATTTTGTCCGCCATAGTTTTTTGTCAGCCATATCTGTTTGTTTTGAGCTCACCATCAATTATTACCCAGTTTTAAATTAGTCGTGTTCGCGAACACCGGTGTGTTGTTGTCTCTGGCTGGCGCGTGTGTGAACGCTATTTACGTCTCTGTCGCCGTCTT
The DNA here is from genome assembly GCA_907164665.1 of Colias nastes. NCBI lineage: Eukaryota > Metazoa > Arthropoda > Insecta > Lepidoptera > Pieridae > Colias > Colias nastes. Next base: position 6,644 of record CAJQZM010038616.1, read on the forward strand.
GTCGTGGAAGTTTGTTTTGTGCGTGACGCGCCCCGCCCATTCTTTCGCGGGCCGAGCGGTCGCTTTGACCGGTAGGTGCCGGTAGCGACTCGTTATCTGAATCTGTGCTTTTTTTGAGCGCCTGTGTGTGTCCGGCCTAATATTTGTATAGGTGAGGTACAAAAAGTCGATTTGTGTAGTGGGAGGTGCAAGCTGTTTCGTTTGTCTGGTAATTACTTGCAAGGACGCATATGGTGCATCTATGTATTAATAAGCTTCTCGGTAATTCTTACAAAGCCTGTTAAGTTTTATAGAGGAAATAAAATATTAATTCGGTCGTAAAGATCGTTGTAGGTAGGTAGGTATAAAATATATTGGAAAATTATCATCAATTATTAGAAAAATCAAACATACCTATTACAGATAATAGAAAGACTTATTTAAAATATAGGTAGGTAGTAATAATTAAATGGAATTCAAATTATGACTGTAATTTTGTTGTTATAAAGTAGGTAGGTAGGTATATGTCTAGCCACACAATATTGGTAGATGTCGTTAGAGGTTAAACAATCCAAGCCCTTTCGCGTTTCTAACAAACTAATTTGCTTATATTATAATGGATGAAAAAGTGTATAATATAGCTTTGTTTTCATTTTACTATTGTCGTCTAAAGAGGCTCATATACCTATCGTGACCAACGCGATCGTTGTTTTTAACACGCGATGCTAAATCTTATAAAAATCCGAATGGCGAATGTATTTTTATTTTAACGTATAAATAGGTATTAATAAACGAGTGGACTGGTACTTAGGTAAGTACTTATTTTGCAAGTACGTTACATTTATAACACACTAATAAACAGATATAAATCAAAACATGATTCCGTCACAAGGAAAAGCTCCAAACTTACTATAAAAAATTCAATATTAAAATAAACCCAGATAGTGTACCGTGCTTTAAAGTTTAATCTAAAGTTAATATTATTACACAATCAAATCCAATTTTCCACACTAACAATCGATCAAAGTTCATCGACGCTAACAATTCGCATTGAATCCATCGGTACCTAGTCTAGGGTTTCCGGAACCGGTCTCTTTTTTGACAACCGGGAATTTCGGTACTTTTCCTTAAAGGAACCGGGATTTCCCGGTTCTTTCGGTATTTTCGGGACTTGGGAGTTTTTTGTATTACAAAATTTTAAACAAGTGTTATGTGTGTTAACAACAAGTCAAAAGTAAACTACAATCAAATATTCAAGTATTTTTATTGTAACTTCAAAGAAATCTAAAAAAATAACATTAGCATTAATCAGACTTTAATCATCAGTCTTATTAAGTAATTAAATAAAAATCACCATCAATCAGCCTTTCTACTTGTCATTTATATGTAAGTAAATAAGTATTTAGGTACCTACTATCAATGAAATGGCAAAAAATAGGCACCTACTTATCTTAAAATCCTTAGGGCACACTTTTCAATCCTCAAATAAAAGTTATTAGACTAATAAATTAATAACTAGCAAAAATAAATGTCATCCAACAAGCGGTGAGCATGAAACTTTGCCTTGTGTCGGGCAGAACGATGGTGGAATTCTGCGGCAGGTAACAGTTCAAACAACTCATCAGAACACTCCCCATTGTACACACGATAGAATACACATAAAGATGCCACGTCTCGTCGTAAAGCTAGTGAATCCAGCCGATCGGTAAGTGCTCGGTTGCCGATAACTCTGACGGCTCTTCGTTGCACGCTATCGAGTGGAAGGAGTTGATATTGTGGGGCGCCGGCCCAGAGATGAGAGCAGTATTCCATATGAGGCCGTATTTGCGCTTTATAAAGTAACAAGAGATGACCTGGCGTGAAATACTGCTTCGCTCTATTAAGGACGCCCATTTTTTTAGAAGCTAAAGTAGCTTTGCCTTCCAAATGATAGCGGAACTGAACGTCATCAGATATATCGACACCAAGAATTCCGATACTAGGCTTTATGCTTAGGGGAGTGTTCTCAAATAAGGGAGCTGTGAGAAATGGGGTTTTCTTGGCTGTGAATGTACATACTTGCGTCTTGTCAGGGTTAAATCGGACAAGATTTTGTCGACCCCACTCAGAGACTTCACCAAGGAGAGCCTCAATATTGGACACAAGTATGTTTCGGTTTGTATTGACGTGTTCTCGAGAAATATTTGGGCGGCCGGTATATATAGCATCTCCAGTACTGTCATCTGCATAGCAATGAATGTTACTGATTTGTAACATGTCATTGATATGCAGTAAGAACAGTGTGGGTGAAAGGACGCAGCCTTGAGGGACGCCAGCGTTCACGGGCAGTAGTACAGAGCTCGTACCGTCAACCAACACCCGGATACTACGAGATGTAAGAAAGCTGGCAATCCACTTACATAATTTCTGTGGGAGTCCATAGGCTGGAAGTTTCGAGAGAAGAGCCCGATGCCACACCCGATCGAAGGCTTTTGCCTTTGACTGTCGGTCACTGATCAACTGGTTTTCCTCCAAATAACCCAAGAGTTGGCCGTTAATGATGCTTTCCATCACTTTTGAGAGTAAAGAGGTAATCGCGATAGGTCTGTAGTTGGATGGATCAGAACGATCGCCTTTTTTAGGGATCGGGTGTACAGAGGCAGTCTTCCACGAAGCAGGGACAGAGTGACCATGTATTTTGCGCGTTTTTTCTATAAGCTCGGAGCTATTTACATTAAAGTTTTGAACTTTTGAACAGTAGAAAGTGTGGAAAAGTAAAATAACAGTGAATAAGAGTTTTACAGTGAAGAAAAATAATGAATTAGACAGTAGGAATAGAAGTTTGAAAGAGTAATAGATAAACTAGTAGGTAGTATTAAATAATATTCCCGAAAGAACCGGGAATCAAAATTTATTTCCCGGTTCCATTTTACTAACAAAAGAACCGGGAATTCCCGGGATTTTCGGTTCCGGGATTTCCCGGTTCTGAACCCTAGTACCTACGTTCATTTCAATTTGGGGCAATGCACAAAAACAGCAATGGAAAGGGTGACACGCAATTTCGTAGATTAGAATTAGTCGGCACAAACAAAGGCTAATCTGCCGCTAATGTTTGTGCTAATGCTTCGGAGGGTGATTCGTCGCGCTTACAACAGATTGCGCAGTTGCCAGTTTGTAAAATTAAATTTGACATAGCCGGTCCCCGTTGTGAACTAGTGTCTTGGAAAAACGTTTGCTTTGTGCGTAGGTACCTACGGTTTTAAACACTATTCATTTCTTATGTTGTCAAATAATTTGTTATAGTTAATTGTTTTTTTTATTTCGAATATACAGTGTTTCTAGTTAATAACTGTTTTTTTTTGTTCAAAATTCAGGAATTTATTATTTATACGCATTAAAAAAATTAGATTCTTCTATATCCTCTATAATAACAACATAAATTATATTAAAGCAAAATCAATCAATTAAATCTGATACCGCCTTTAGATATTGATTTATCACATTTTACTACTGTAATTTAACGATACACTGAAGATAAACTATAAAGTTTAAACTAAAACCTCAATGAAAGGGCGGCAAACGTAGTGGTTTGGAAAATGACAAAATAACAAAGTGTTGCCAACACAAAGGCGCGATTGTCCGCACGCGGTCGGCCAAATAAACGCATCTTGGGGTTGCTACTTTATGTCATTTCAATAATACCGCATTTGTTATCTGTAGCGGAAAATTGCATTTCTTAATCATAATATTTGTGTTGACACCTCGCTTTATTTGGTAACAATTATCTTTGTTATTTTAAAGAGCAAATACAGTTTCAGCCGACTTTCATCTGCAGAAAATGCTTTTCGAACCGGTGGTTAATCTGTATTTTGATTTAAAAGCGCTTCGCTTTCGTTGAATAAATAAATGGTTGCTTGTAGTTAAAGTTTTAATTATTTAAAAACAGATTAACATTTTAATTTATAATAGTATTCATAGTATAGTAGACTAGCTGCGCTTCGCGGTTTCACTCGCGTGGCTCCGTTCCTGTTGGTCTTATCGTAATTATATATATAGCCTATAGCCTTCCTCGATAAATGGGCTATCTAACACCGAAAGAATTCTTCAAATCGGACCAGTAATTCCTGAGATTACCGCGTTCAAACAAACAATCTCTTCAGCATTATAATACCTATTTGTATAGATTTTTCAATGTAGGTAGATATTAATTAATTATCTTCCATCAAGTTAAACATCTGAAAAACTATTATTCTCCATACTTATTACACATAACTATTGCCATACATAGCCTGGACCCTGGAAACTCATCGAATCAAATGATCGAATTGGTCACACCTAACACATGTCACTAGGCACCTGCAAACGATAAATGCAATTTGAAATGTGCTTTGATTTCTTTATCCGGAAAGCAATCTGTTTTGAAATTAACGAGTTAAATTATTATTTTGATGAAAAAAAGTTTCGTTGTTTACGTTTCATTTAAAAAATTATGAAGAACTAGCTTTCCGCCCGCGGCTTCGCCCGCGTTTTGAAAGAAAAACCCGCGAAGTGTGCTAAATTTAATTGTAATCGGTTCAGTAGTATTTGCATGAAAGAGTAACAAACACACACACACACACACACACACACATCCTCACAAACTTTCGCATTTATAATATTAGTAGGAAATGTTAGAAAATTGGTATTAGGTAGGTACCTATACCTATAGAGTTATTATTTTTCCTTGATCACCATTTAGTTTTAATTTGGTAACTACTTATGAGTTAATAAAATATGTGCTATATCGTATATATAATAAAATCTATAGGTATATTTTGTTACACCCGAATAAAAATAAGCTTTTATCGTTCTAATCTACCTGACCTAAACCACAATAAAAAACTAACAGTAAGTATAGGTACTTTCCAACCATAGATTTCTAGAAAATTCAAAAAACAAAAGCATCATACTCCTCAATTACAGGCAAAATAAATCTTCGTTTGAATGTCATAGAATAGATATACCTACTAATTACATACATACAGAAGCTAAATCCAGTGAGATTTGAACTCCGATTATCCTGATTTATAACTACAAGACTCATAAATTGTCTCCAGCATTTAGATTTAATCTAGTATCTTCAAATAGCCTACAGTCTGGACTGTTTAGGGCGTATTCGTTTCGAAGCGTTTTACTTTATACATAGATATAATTCTTTTTGAAGTGAAACTTCTTTAGGCGCGTTGAGAGTAAAATTTCAAGGTCGCGCCATGGCAATACCGTCACGTCATGGTAAGATGACGATTTTGGTATTTATTTGGTATAAGTTTCACTTCTGACTCACGTGCTCGGCACACACGCATTGAGTTACTATACAGTACTACGTACGTAGTAGGTACATAAGCTATTTTTTAATACCTAGTAGTAGGTATGACTTAAGAGGCCGTATCGATTTTAAGAGTGATTTTGACTTGTTTCTTTAATTCTTTAGGAGCTCGTTTAAAAAAACTAACTACTATGTTATATGAAAGTAATGGTATAATTTAAAATTCTCTAGAATATTCGATTATATAGATCTGCCGTAACAACGTTTGCGCTCCCGTATATAATCTAAAATTCTAGAGAACTTTAAATTATTCCATTTCTTTCATAAAACATATAATATGTATTTTTTTTATTGCAAATTTTTAAGCATTAACCTATCATTTAGTGTCTATTTTTTATTTTTTTTTAACTCTGTTGTAAGAACTAGAAATTCGACGCCATATACGCATAAAATTTCATCAAAGTAAGGCTATTTTAACTTAGATGTTCTTTGAATTTTTCAATAAAAGTACATAAATTGTCTCGAACATATTTTAGGATGTCTCAGTGTCTTTACTGTAGTATATTTTATAAGAAAACTTCTTCTATTAAATTCCGTGTAAAATACAAAGACACGAACGTCCCGCATGGAAAAAATTGAAACACGCCTTAGGTTATTGGCTATTAAACAAACTGGACAATGAATATCAATAAATTGTCTCGAACGTATTTTAGATATTGAATGAATCTTTAATTTAAGATATCATCACACATTGTTACTAATTTAGTTTTGTTAAACGAGCGTCTAAAGAATTACAGAAACAAGTAAAAATCACTCTAAAAGCGATAAGGACTCTTAACAATAGGTACCTAGGTACCTACAATTAAATAGACATTTACTGAATAAAGATAGGATAAATATGAAAAATATTTTCATCACAAGCAATTTATTTCTCCTTTTTATTTATTATCTACTGTATATTAATAATTATATTTCTATAGAAGAGCAACGTTCTATATTATCTATATGAAAGCCTAAAACAATAGAGTTAAGATTTCACGGGTTTTCCATTTAACCAAAATCAGGTAGATACAAAAAACTCAAACCATAATAACAATGCGTAGATATTTGCATTTTACAATCACCCAACCGTATACTCTTTATACTATGGTATTTGTGTATTCTGTGGATAATAAGCTTGTCTGTGGTTACAACACATTCCCATATAATTATTCAAAATGAATGATTCAAAAGCTTATTTCCTCATATTATTTTCGTACACCTACCATTTACATTATTACCCCTGATGTTTTGTTTCTCGCTTCTCACTTGAGTGAGTGTACATAAAAATACACTTTAGTTCGTTTATTTCAGTGATTAGCGTGGTTTTATGTGTTTTCTTTTCCCGCGCTTTACATAATCAATTTTATTTCGTATTCGAATTATGTGCATTCGATTATTACGGAATCGATTTTTTTTATTTTAACACATAAAATATACACTCTACTATCTACAAACTACATTCTAAAGCATAGTTGGCATGGACAAGCTCGCTGCTCGTCACATAGAATTGTAAAGTACATAAACAATCGGAATGCATCAAAACTGAAGCGTGACAGTAATAAAAAGAAAATTGTAACTTGTTCCTTTGAAATCGTCATAGCTTCCACCTGTAGGCACGTCACGGGTGTTGCCACTGCGCCCTGCGGGGATTCGAATCGATTACTACGCATTATAATCGATACCTAGTATTCGAATAGTATGTAGATAGCTGGCTGGATGGAAAATACTTTTTTTAAAAGAGGCGGGAATCGAGGTTAGGTTTTTATGTAAAACGTAATTTGAATTTGTTGTTACATAAAAACGTAATTTAGGTACCTACCTATCTAAGTGAAGATTAACAGACCTACAGCTAAAGAAAAAGCGTAAAAGGTTTCCTTGACAGTAATTAGGTACTTACAATTAGTAACACATGTATATTGTATATCCAAAGTCATCAAACTATAAACTTATTTCAAAATTAAACAAAAATGCGTCATTTAAAATCCACTATAAACACATAAATTTTCACAATACCTACCTAATGACCATTTCCGTAAATATGAACCGTTTTATTTACATACAATAACGAACCGATAATTGAGTATCGACGCATCGACGAATCGAATAGATAACGATCGGCAACTACAAATCGATGTTGTAATGAACGAGTTCTCGGAATAATAAGGGGAGGCACGCGTACTGAATTTAATAGTTACCACAGATACTATGTGTATCTGTCTTGTATCTGTGGATTAAAATCGATTTCACATTGAGACAGTCGTCATGCGTCTACCGTGACCGCTTGACATACCTATGTAAGTTAATGATCATGGACGATTTGTTACTGAAAAGCTATTTGTATGCTCCTTCATCTGAGTAATGAGTTGGTAAAAAGTATCATGAGCCTTGTTTTGAGTCATGCTTTGGCAGTCAGCAGGCTACTTACTTATATTATGGGCTATGCATGTACTTACCTACTTACAATTTACCTACATCCAACCCACTTAACTATATTGCACTTATTTAGTCTTCTTTAGATTGGTTTTATTTACATAATTAATTTGTTGTATTTTTTATAGGTTACATATATTTTAATTTATGCTCTATTGCTCTGAATATTATTACGTAAAATAAAACTAAAAAGTAGATATTATTATATGCTCTGAATATTAAAATGTTAAATTAAACCTACAACGTAAAAAATTGTCAGATACCTAATTTTACTGATCGTTTCATTGAAAATCATTACCTGCATAAGTGATTATCTAAATTACTTTGTTATCGAAATACCTACAAGAACGAAGTAAAATAGAAATGAAATTATATACATTTAGATTAGTGAACTAAAATTCGGTCATAAATAAAGATTATTATAATGTATTTGAAATCTTATCATGCTATAATAATTTCATCTAAATTGTAATATTATTAGTTTCCATCTTGTGCTCATTCCATATAACTAAAGACATTTGAAGCTATCTTTCTATACCTTACCATCTTATGATTAAAATAAAAATCTTTTTTGCAAAAACCTCCTCATTACGCTATCAAAACCATCTTCAAATCGTTTTCCCAACATTTAATTATTCCATTCTGTTTACAACGGAATAAACATATACCACGTCTACATTATTATCATTCTGTGATAATTTTATTTGATTGCACGTGTACGGTGTAACCTACACTTTAATTCGCGCACAACAATTAAGTCGCTCTCCGAACAGATATGTAACAATGTAAAGTAATTAAGTACTCCTATTATTTAACGCCTCGGCTCCGCCCGGGGTGACGCAGGAAAAATAAAATTGTCTATGACATTCACATATAACATATATTTTCAAGAGATTTTTAATATCGGTTCTCTAGTTCCAGAGATTACCAGATTTATTATTAACACGCTTTTATTAGCTTCAGCCTTCATTCGTTTGTAAGTTTGTATGTAATCGGCTCTTTTAGACTCGATTTTGACTCGCTTTAGACGGACAGATTTAATTCAAACTTTGTATACTTATCAAGGACCAGTGACAATACAATAATTTCCAAAGCGTTGTATCTTCGTTCTGAACAATATTTATAATATTATAAAGAAAAATCGTATCAATTTACCCGCGCTTTTCGCGCCACATTCGAAATGACAGTTATGACGTTTAGGGCGTGTTCCATAGCACCCTCGGTTCATTTGTCGAGCCATTTGCTAGCTGGAATGCGGTGACATCAAGTTGCCGAGGCCAACGGAGCGTGAAATGGAATACGCCCCGAACCAAACCTCCCTACTCCCTAGCCCTTAACGTTCGCTAACGAAAATTCTTGTACGAGTTTTACTGGCTGTCTTATTTCAAGGATTAATTAAATGGACTATGATAATCGTGTTTTGTTTGTGAAATGGTTGGATTTGGAAAACATTGCTTAGTAGTGGTGCAAAGCCTACAAAATACAGAAGAAATTGTGAAATACCGTCATTGTTTAAGCTTTAATAATCTTCTACAGTCTACACTAATTATAAAAAAATATTAAAAAAAAAACTTCACATTTCTATCTTCTATTAAAAATTTAAAAGTAGCTTAGATATCATATTAGCTTAGATACCTATTCAGTTACTATTTGCATCAAAAACGTTAAAATTAAAATACGTATAACGCACTGTTATTGCTGAATGCTGTTACATAAAAGACTCATATCACACATTTTCAGACACACCTAGCACCAACCCATCCTCGCATTTACACTTAAACACCAAATACAAACAAACATACAACAAACACGTCACCAAAACAAATCGAGTCCTACAAGATTACGCAAACCGTCTATAAATTCAAATTGCATCTGTCCAGCAGAATGTAATTGTTATAAATTGGTACCGTATCTTGAGTGTAGCGGTATCCTTTTAAATCGTCACCCTAATCCGGGATACCTCGATTTGTTTGCTAAAGGGATTGAATACGTGACTTTCATGTAATCGGGAGGGAAAAGTTTGTATTTTAACAGTAGAATGTAAACGACTAAGTTTAGGCAAATGTTAATGAAAATTACTAATCGTTTGCTTTCTGTATGTACGATGTAGCCTGTAGGTAGGTACTGTTTTGGTTTAGTCACAGTATTTATATATGTCATAATAGGAGATAGACAACACTGTGAAATAATTTTGACACTAACATATTTAAAAATCCGAATAACAAATGAAACGCTTCCTGCTCTTTCCAGCTATTATATAAAATATGTATTATATTAAATAATATACAGCTCTATAAAATATATGACGAAGAATTATTATTAAATATTTATTTATATCTACTCAACTAGGTTTCCGCCCGCGGCTTCGCCCGCGCAGTCAAAGAAAAACCCGCATAGTTCCCGTTCCCGTGGGATTTCCGGGATTGCGTCATTTTCCCGGGATAAAAAGTAGCCTGTATGTCCTGTATGTCCTTTCTCGGGTATCAAAATGTCTCCATACCAAATTTCATGAAAATTGGTTCAGTAGTTTAGGCATGATTGAGTAACAGACAGACAGACAGAGTTACTTTCGCATTTATAATATTAGTATGGATTACGCATACATTGAAATCTAAAAATGTATAAACACGAAACTTTTTAAAGCATCAAAATTGTCGCTGAACTTTACTCCTAGAAAATTCAAAAAGGAAAGATTAATATCACGATCGTTGATACCCCGTGAATCAAAAGAAGATAAATAGCGGCAGGGGAATAAATCTAAATCTCCGCTGACGTTTATATTGTCAGCTCACACCGCATCGATCGTTTCCCACTGTTTCCCAAAGCGCGGAAAATTGACGCCATTTTATTTAAATCGGATACTCGCACTAGAATTTTTATAAAAAATTACAAACATAATAAATCAAATATGATACTTGAAATATGTACTTAGTATTTACTACTCATAAAACCTGTCTTTCACACTCAGAAGTCATCAATTTCGTGCGTAGAAAATGAACCATTAAAATGATCATTGTCTTAATGTTGATATCATAGAGTTGTGAACATACATCTCAATTAGTCAGGCATACGTAACAAATGGCGGGGGACGAAATTAACTAACGGCAAAATCCCCAGAGCCGAATGAAATATCGGCTGGTATTAGGGAACTTTTGCTTTTTTTTATTTTATCGCTTTTCGTGCAAATTGTTAATTTTTGCTTTGGTGTTTATTGAAAAAAAAAACACTCCTTTTTTAGGGTTCCGTAGCCAAAATGGCAAAAACGGAACCCTTATAGTTTCGTCATGTCCGTCTGTCCGTCTGTCCGTCTGTCCGTCTGTCACAGCCGATTTACTCGGAAACTATAAGTACTACAGTGATGAAATTTGATGGGAATATGTGTTGTATGAACCGCTACAAAAATATGACACTAAATAGTAAAAAAAAGAATTGGGGGTGGGGCCCCCCATACATGTAACTGAGGGATGAAATTTTTTTTTTCGATGTACATACCCGTGTGGGGTATCAATGGAAAGGTCTTTTAAAATGATATAAAGTTTTCTAAAAAACATTTTTCTTAAAGTGAACGGTTTTTGAGATATCAGCTCTCAAAGTCGTAAAAAGTATGTCCCCCCCCCTCTATTTTTATAACTACGGGGTATAAAATTCTAAAAAAAATAGAGGTGATGCATGCTAATTAACTCTTTCAACGATTTTTGGTTTGATCAAAGTATCTCTTATAGTTTTTGAGATAGGTTGATTTAACTGTAATTTATTATATTTGCTGCTACGGAACCCTTTGTGCGCGAGCCCGACTCGCACTTGGCCGGTTTTATTTACCCTAGGCATTGAAAATTAAAAAAAAAATGCAGAAATTTCCCGCCAAATGGTAATTTGACGTATTACATAACTTTTTTTCTAAGGCCACACAGTGACAGGCCAAGATGCCACCCCGGCGCTAAATATATCTGTCAACGTGACATGTGACATAATGCGTTTCACAGACAGTGCAATTTATTTTTGTGTAGCTAATATTTTACAGCGGAGCGTACATAAATTAAAATTGACTCGAGAAGTGCCCAGATGCTAGGTGATATTATGTAGATAGTCTAGTAAAATAACCTACTCACCTGTCTTGTTGTAAATGTTTAATCATTATTTTAAAAGAAGTCGGTTAAAAAAATTATTTCTTTTGAGTCGTTATTTATCACAATAATACCTATATAAAAATGTGTTACGAGTGATTGTACATATTTGTTATAAGTGTTTCACAAAGAATAAAAGTTATTTGCAATAAATGTACATCACACATCACTTACATTTCAAGAAAACATTCACCTGTTATTTATTGACACTGTTAATTAATATGCTCATTAACTCATTTAGATCATGAATAGTTAAATAAAAGCGTATTTTTTGTGAAGCGATTCCTTTAAATCTGTCAACGGGGCGTTATGTTTTGGTTGCACTCAAAACACATGGTAACACTTCGTGAGGACCGCACACAAATGTTACGTCAGATATTTTTATTGCCCGACGATGTATTTGTTATAGATTTAAACGTTTTAGTACTGTTTCAAGCGGAAAAAGTGAGGTAGGTGTTGAAGATCGATATAGGTAATGGTTGTGAAAGATAGATTAATAATGTGTGTTTAGTTCATAAAAATGTATTACACTTTCTATTTAAATATTTAAATCTATTATTAAGATTATAGAGTCGTAATGTTTTTAAAATGCTTAGCTTTATATTGTTGAATTGTTTTTTGTATCATTGTTGGAATTTAATTACTTGTCAGAAAGGTAACTTTAAATGAGAGATAATATCACCCCACTTTTACTTAATTGTAATTAAAAATTCTTTAAAAATAGTTTAATCGGAAACTAAATTAAAACACATCAGCTAGCCACTTCATCACTCGCAACCGAAACGACACCATTAAAACGACATCTTTCATCCTCTCTATAAATAAAACCATTCGCGGCTTACAGTCATAATATGTCTTTATTCCGGCTAATAACAATTTAGGCAATTATGTGACAAAGGGAAGTGTTTGGTATAATCTGTGCTAGGGCGACTGCCGATCCCTTGAGACGTTCAGCCCACATTATTGCCTGCCAGTGATTTATAAACCGCTACCAATTTACGATTTATTTGCTATCTGTGTACTGTGTTACATGGCGGGAAGTTGTTTTTTTTATTGGGGGATGGCTTAATCCCAGTGCAATAAAACGACAATTTTAATTAAAAACAATGCGATTAATATCACTGTTTTTAGTGTTTTGAAGTGCAAAACATAAATATACATTAGATTACCATTTAGATAACCTGTCATAATGATATTAGAACCTAGTGGCTAGTAGGTACCTATCTTTCGTTGCCTATAAAATGCTTTGTTTTTTTTTTATTTATTATTAAAATAATTGTAAACATGCAGCTGTTACATAAGCAATAAATAATATTTAATTATCAAACCGTGAACATTGTTAGTTGTGAACCAATTTGTGTTGATAAAGAGGCAATTACTACAGCTAATTGTTGCAAATTTAATTACTTCATATTGCAAATTGAATATGATAAATTGTTATGGACTTTTTACTACTGAATGTTATTACAAAACGTGACAAGTAATTATAGTTGTTATTATTTTAAAAGATCCTTAAAATTTTGCTTCTGCCCTAATAATTTGTATTTTGAGAAATTTTTAAAGAATAGAAAAAATGATCACTAGTCGGGATTCCATTTGTATTCTCTAAAATGTTGTCATTTATAAAACCTGAATGTTATATACCTTAAAAAAATTTAAAGGCTTAAATTCCTTTTTTATATTTTTTGAGTTTTTTGTGACGAAAATAAAATTTAAAAATCTTCGGTGTAAGTAGGTATATATAAATTTTAAACACGTGTTGATGTGCACTGCATGATGATCTACAAATTTTATGACAAGGTCTGTAAAATAGTTTTCGTATCATATTCATATTTCATGCAATAGGTTAATTTATTGCATTTCTGAAATGTTTCTTGTTTCACTGTATGATTTAATCGGAGTGTTGTCAACAAGTCTTGATAATAATGGCAATAAATAATGTAAACTCTAGTTTCGTCATAACTAAAATTTAGATTATTGAATTTAATAATCATCTAAATAAGTATGTGACATTGCTACTACTGATTTTTTGTCAGTCAAAAGGTGGTTCATGTGCTTTTGTTCTTCAAAACGTAAAACGCCATTTAATTAGGTACTATAAAGGCAATATTTTTTTTTTGCTTTTCATGGCAAGAAGATGTGACTATTTGCCAGTGTCAAGTATGTAAGGCAATATTTGATGGTATCTACAGTATTTAAGCTTCCAAGACACAACCTTAAAATTAGTCTCTTTAAGTACATTTAAACCACCTGTTTTCCAAAGTTAGAAATCAGATTATTCTATTTGCAAAAATAGTATTGTTTTACATGGAATAGATATATTGTATTATTTAAATAGCATTTACATGGAATAGATATAGCGAGATGGGGGTAATTGCCTAGTGTCACATAATATATAATAGTACCTAGTGTCCATATTCAGTATAGCATGTTTTGTGTAGTTATATAATAACAAGAAAGAGGCCAGTGTCAATGATAGATACCTATAAAGAACAAAGTTTAACGTTTATTCTTCGACTATTATCATTTATCACATCCATTCAGACACAATAAAACACTACAGACTTCACTGTTTATTCTACAAACGTCTTAACACGATTCAGACACCATCTTCATACAAAATTAATTGTTTTACTCATTACCGATGTCACAAATTGACAAACGGTTGTTTTAAAACATTCAAAGTCGGTATTTGAGTCGATCCTGAAGTAGTAAATAAAACATAAACCTCAAGTGCTCTTAAAAGGGATTCAAATGGTTTGTTTTGACTACTTGGGCTTGAAGAGGTTGTAAAAAAATTATCAGCTGACTTCAAAGCACCGGTAATCAATTTGGTGTAGCGCTCGGTAATTTGGATCTGTCCTGTCTGAGTGAGATATAAGTTGAGATGCTAGTTACTTTCTTGATGTAAAAAGAACTACAGGGTGTACGAAACATCAAAAATTTGTCTTGGAGCCGCCTGAAATTAATGGTTGTTGTTTTGATCTGCAAAAGGAGTCAGAAACAAAATGTAGGTAGGTACCTAACATATTAAAATTTATTTGGGACATAAAATTTTGGAATTTATATGTCAATGTAAAACGATGTAAACTTATAACAAGTATTATAATGACCATTACGTTATAGACCTGGTTTTATTATCCACTCTCTGAATACAAAATACTTAGTTCTTAGAAAAATGCTTAAATAATAAGATTCCTAATATTACCGTCACGGATTTTTTCTTCCACCTACGTCAAAGTCATTATCTCATTTGAAAAAAAGATGAAGATTTTGCAATCTTACAGTTCCAGTAATTCATTGCTAAATGCTAATGTACTGCATTTTAATCTCCCAATTGGAATACTAATAAGCAAAGTTTATAAAGCAAGTGCTAAGTAGCTTCAGCGAATATTCATGAGCTCTCTTCGAAACACTATTGAAAACAAATGCGTTAATTGTATGAAAAGTATTCATTAGTACTAGAAACGTCGAGCTCGCCTCACAGAGTTACAGGTTAAAGCAGTATTCAGTCCTGTGTAGGAAAGGGATGGCGCTATACGAGTTATATAGCTCTGTCACGTTTCAACACTGGAATTAATACTGCTTTAAAACGTCACAGATGCGATAAACATCGGTCGTTGTTCTGTCACGGGCGATGCACTAACTGCCGTAGTACATTACACGTAAACCGTTTTTGTTCGCGTTCTTTTTTCGAACACTCGGAATGCTTGAATTTCAAAATTGGAATGAGAATTTTGAAATTTCGTTTGTTAGGCGCCGATAATTTATCTGTGGATTCCATAAGAATTTTGGCGCCCATATTTATGGCAGAATGTCTGGAATCGTTTTTTCTCTTACTACTGTGTGTAGGTAAACTTCAAACAGAATCGTATGATTATATCTTTAGGTCCAAATTATATAAAGTAGTAAATCATTGTTCTTTCATTTTAGTAAGAAAAGTAGTTAGAAAAATCGTAAGTCGTAACAAGCATAGCTTAGAAACAACTTTTAAATGATGTTTCAGCGCAAGATGACACGGCCTGAAATAAGTACTTATGAAATTATTTCCACAGATGAACCTAATATGTAATATTCCAGATAACACACACAAATCTAAATCATGTGCAAAATTATTAATGGCAAATTATAATATTAAAAGTAACAAATGGGCCAATTAAAATCATTAAGTCGTTTGAATAATTTAACGTCTTATAATAATTACCGTCTGTGACACCAACGCATAATTTCAATTGAAGATAAATACTATAGGATAACTACTGCGTAGGCTTCAAATTATTAGTTGGAGTTTACTCAACAAGACAGGCTCATAATAAATTGATTACCTACGCTACACAGGCTACACTATTTGCTGACATTTTGCAGCATGTGCTCTTGATATTAAAGATATTTACATATTTTAAATTAACAATAATTAAAGAACAAGTATAATGAATAGGCTACAATCTAACAGAATGAATAATAGAATCCTTATTAATATCACCTATATTCACGACACTTACTTGTCCATATTTTCATGATTCAAAGCATATCTCACGTAAAATGAAGTAGCCGAAGTGTATTACCGTTCTTACACCAACTTTTCTAAAGAATACTTACTTTTTTCGAACCACAAAAAAGTCAATAGTGTACCGAATCTAACTGGCCAGCATTTCTAATCGAATTCCCAGATCGAGAGAATTGCCAGTATAAAAAAATAGTGCGGTAGTGCACAAATAGATTGAATAAAAACAATCTGTGGTGGCTGGTCAACGGGGCGTAAAACCAGACGTTTACGTGATTTGTACTCCCAAATAGGGATGGCGATTCTTTACGAAAAAGATCGATTTTTAAATCGATTCGAATCGTAGTCTAATGAATCGATTCACGAAAAAATAGAGGCCTACAAAATCGATTCTTAAAAAATCGATCTTTTTTTCAAGTTTGCATTTACAATGTTTTGTATCAATTTTACTAAAAACAAGATTAATATTGCAATTAACGATATCTTATCAATAAAATCAGGGAATTCAAAAATAACAATTATTTTTATTACCGTATCAAACTATAAGGTCAACTATAAAAAAACTAAGTATTTATATTATACTGAATGTTTTTATTGATTGCAAACCACAACAACAAACAACAACAAATGAATAATGCAAATTGCAATATCAATCGTCACAGATTATAGATACATAAAGTCAAAGACTACAAACGTAACTTTTTTATTAAAGAGAGGCGAGTAAAGGATACTAAACATACAGCCATCTCGCGAGTTTATGAGTAGTTAACTCTTTAACCGGCAGCACTCTTATAAATGGCATGACGACAGTATCCATAAATGATCGTATTAGTGTTTTTAAGGGAAAATGTATAATAAATAAATTAAATATAGTGACTTAGAAATCTTAAAAACATTAAGATTAATGAGATTATCAATAAAATAAAACATTGAAATTCTGCAGTTGGCCATTTTGACTAAAACACGCGTGACGTCACGCTTAAGTAAACAACTCACGTCAGATGTGTTTTGTTGTTATGAATATGTTGAGAATACGCATTTTTATTTATTTTCTATTGTTTCACGTATGCTTTATCGACTCAGAACAGAAATATAATTGCGAATTCACGAATACGTGGTTCGGGGTTCTCCGCGCCAACTTTATACAATCATTTCTTATTATTTTCTCGCTTGAAATAATTACTAACACATTTTTGAGCATTATTTTTATGTGGATTCACACTGCAATACAGCACACCACTTATAAAATTTGAAATTCGTTTCTATAACACATATAAATAAATATTTTTTTAATTTTCTTCGCAATGCGTACAAATAATTACGTATTTACTAAAGAGTGACGTCACGCCTACGCCATGACACCTGCGAGCTGTTTTGGCACAGTTAATAAATATTTTTTGAAAAATGGCTTTTATCTTCGTTAAATTTAAGTATATTACCGAAATATAGGGTTTTTCTTGTATAGTAAACGTATACACACATTATGGAAGAGGATTTCAAAATCTTTCGTCATGCCTATTCAGGCACATTCAACTAAATGCAAATAATTGTATGGTTTATACCAAAAAAGAAAAAATCGAATGTCGATTTTCAAGGGTGATATATCGATTCAGTGAATCGACACAGTACTTCATATCGATTTAAAAAATCGATATTTTCTGCTCGAAAAATCGATTCTTCGATTAATCGATCTCAGATCGCCATCCCTACTCCCAAATGTTGTGTGAATTGGGTCCCGTGAGAATGTGGTCACAGATCTCTATGGAGCTTTAGCGGTATGGGATATACCGGTTACTTTGAAAGGCAATTTTGTATACTCTGCAAGTAATAATAAAAGAACAACTTTCCACTTTTTTATAAATATCTCTCGATAAATTATTAAGGTACCTATCCAACACTTGATCATTCATTTTATTTCCTATCCTCGTAGTTTCTGAGATTAACACGTTCAATTGATTATAATCAAAGCAAATTACACCTACTGAATAATTATTAAAATATTACCTAAGCTTGTATTTGATTAAGCTTATTCGCGGTAAAACGGAAACGTCAACATGACGTAATGTCATATCTATTCTATACTTATAATAAATCTGTAGAGAGGCCAATTCTGTACATGAA
>CAJQZM010038616.1:30127-70569 GCA_907164665.1 Colias nastes
TTTTTTTTTTAATATTCATAAGCTCGATTATCTACAAGTCCTTTAAAATTTGCTTTGTTCTCCGGTTATGTATGCATGTAATTTTCCAACATCAAAGTAATGTACCGGAAACAAACAAATAGGTAATAATTATCTGTATATCCGTTGTGTTGCCCTATTTCTAAATGTTATCTGTCCAATTTTGTTTCGCTCTGAAATTGTGTAAAGTTCTAGAATGGTTTTTTTAATTAACATACTAATGCGTTACGGATTAAAGCATGACACGATTGTTTTAAATGTAAATGATTAAGGAATGTTATGTTGATAAGAAAATATTTCTTAATGTTCCTATTATGTACCTATTAATGTAATAGTGTAAGTAGAATATGCATTATGGACCAGTAAAGGCAAAGGCAGTAATGATAAAAGAATAATTTAATTTGACATTTTGTTACACATCAATAAAACCATAAAGCTGAAATTAGAATCCACAGATAATTAAATGTAAACATGACAATATTTTAAGAAATATTTTTAATGGCAACATCCTTGAAGCGTCACTCATATCGTTGGTATGGCGCGGTTCACCGCACATATTAATAAAACCTTTACAGTTTAACATCGCTGTCGTTAACTTAAACTGCCTATCCATTGTATAAATGTTCTAAAGGTGCTAATGTACAATTTCTTTGAACCATATTTAGTGCAATTTAGCGGCTAAGTAATATTCGCGAAGTGAGTCATTCGACATTTCCTTTCATTCCTTTAACAACATAAAAGCATTAGGTTGGAACATTTTTATGAAAACATATACATGTTTGTAAAAACTTGCTTATCTGGTTCTGTAAAAGATTTATAAGAATAAGAAAAAATGATAATCTGCGCTTCATTGTTTATAACATGAAAAGGTGTTTTGTGTTTTAATCTAACATCGTTTGTTACAAACATACATCCTTTCAAAACACATTAGGCGGGATTCCATTCAGTCACCGTCACGTCCAATTTCAAAGAAATCGAAATAAAGAGAACAATTTATTTTATATCGCAGCGAAATACCGCCGGCACATCGAGTATTAATCACGACCTAATCGCATCCTTAACGAATCCGAACCTCAATTAGGATTGAATAAAACACCCAAAGTGCCAAAAAAGAGGCAAAATTCAAAGACATCGTTAAGTATCGCAGTGTAAAAAATTCTTAATCAGTCACGGTTTGCCTGTGTGCACCTGACTTTATGTCGCTGTGACACGACCATCGAGATTATTTCGCGCCATTTCTAATGTCATGCTGATTGCATTTGTGGAAATATTTTTTATCTGTGTCAGGTCAAGTTGAAAAGGGGATTAAGACACACGTTGAAAACGTTGCAAATTAGACCTTATTTTTTAATTTGTTAGGTGTTAATGAATTTACTTGTTAATTAGGTAACTAACGGAGGTTTAACTGATTAAAGTAATTGCTCCGGGCATTCAGAATTGAGCGGTTTTACCAGAATCTGCAGATCTAAGAAAAGTTTAAAACTACATAATTGATTGTTTGTTGTACTTTTGTATCTACCATGACATGTATAAGTACGTCTACTTAAATTGAGCATCACAAAAAGTTATCCTAAAAATCTAAATACCATACATTTAACGACCTCACTATTTCTATCACGACTAAATTTTAATTCAATTTCGAATTCCTTCACGTGCATACACTAAAGACGTTCTTATGTTCTAGAGCTAGTAGCGAAGCTTTCGACTTGTTTCCAATACATTAAACGTTTATTATGGAAGCAGTTGGAACTTGTCGTACACAGCGTGTAATCGATATCGATGACATCTCGTAACGTAGAGCTGTTTAATCAATAGACGCTCAAGTCGTTAATCGATACGCACGGCGCTCATATCACACTTTCGTGACGGCTTGTAAAAAGCAATGTTGTTTTTTCATTGTGTTTTGTCATTACAAAGCAAATTGTTTGAGAATTAACTCAATTTGTGATGGCGTACGTGGTTACGGGCCATTTCCATTGATAAATTATTGTAATGGACGATTAGGAATGATGGGATTTCCTGTCGATATGTAAAAACTAGACTAGAACATCATTGTTCCTCTCAAAAATAAGTTATTACTAGTTTTCCTTATTGCGTACCTATATTTGGAAACACCTTGCTGTACCTACTAAGAGTAAACAATTATATTAATATTGAATTTTCTATTGTTCCAGATGGTCAGTCAAATCACCTCAACCTGTTCAACTCGCGGCCACAACCGAAGAAGAAAAGAAAGTCCAGAACGGCGTTCACAAACCACCAGATCTTTGAGCTTGAAAAGAGATTCCTCTACCAGAAGTATCTCTCTCCAGCCGACAGAGACGAGATCGCTAGCTCCCTCGGCCTCTCAAACGCTCAAGTCATCACATGGTTTCAAAACAGACGAGCAAAATTGAAACGCGACATGGAAGAACTAAAAAAAGACGTAGAAAGCGCCAAAGTGCTCTCCGCACACAAGAGTTTCCTTGAAAACGTCACAGACTTGGGCATCTTGAAGAAGAAAGCCATGAGCATAGGCGCAAGTGAGGAGGCAGCTACGAATTTAGTCGTGAACGCGGGAAAATGAAACGAGTCGGCGCGATCCGTCGCGCCTGACGTCTACGATAGACGTCTACTCGATTTTTAAGACAATTCGAATGATCGAACAGTGCTTTTCGTTATTTTTTTAATCGATTATAATCGATAGAACTTGAGTGCTTCGAACTAGTGGTGTCGATGTTTTTATTTAATCTGTAAATATTTAGAGCGCTGTACAAATAAGTATAAAATAAATGTGATAGTTGATTATTTAAGTACTTAATTAGAGAGATACTTAATTTATTTATTATATCATCTGGCATCAAGGAGTATGCAATATCAAACAGATTCCCTATGTTATCTAATATTATATCAGTTTAAAATAATAATATTCCGAATGTAGGTATGTAATAATAAAAGCTTTCTTGGTTTCATTGATGTTTCTCTACTTAATGCAGATGAAAAAAAAAATCAAGGAGTTACCATTTACATATACATTGTTATTAGCAGATAGGTGCCTATAAGTATTATTGCATTGTGCTTATTATAAACAATTCTATATATTAAGAAAATAACAAATATATGTTTCTGTATTTTCCTTATCATGTAGATGTAACAAATGCATTCGGGATATTATCAATTTATCACCATTTGTGCAATAACCAAGTTTCTTTTATGCCAGAGATAATTAAAATATTTCTTGTAAATAGTATTATGTACAGAGTAGAAATAGATTTTGAATAGATATAAGTTATTAATTATTATTATAAACGGTTGTAGTACATTCGTGATTATTATACATTTAAATAAATGAATTTATTTGATTATCATAATATTATATAACAGAATAATGGTAGGAACAAAAAATAATGTAAGTATAATGGATATATTATTATATTATAATTTTATTTGAAATGAAAAGCAAATTATTTGCCTATACATTTATTTATCAAATAGATATGTAGAGATAATGGAACGATTAATTTAAATACTATTCTATACTTCTTTAAAATAATTAAATCGATTGTTTGTGTTTATTTATTTAATCTTTCTGATTATCAAGTTAAAGCAGCAAATATGGTTTCGTAAGTAATTCCACACACAAGATGATGACCAATAAGTATTTTTGTTATTTTATTGTAACGGTGTATTTACATCAAACAAGCGAATGCCCATTCTAACCCCACTATGTCAAATTATGTTAGTGTAAACAGGCGCGGCGTAGAGCATTATTTCGTTGTTCTAAGTGCGTTCGAAAAGATTCTATGCAATGTTCTGATACTTAACAACACTGAATTCGAGTTTACGTGCTCTTGCTCTAGCTCTAGCTCTATGTTCGTTGATGTAAATGCACCGTTATTGTTCCGAGAATTTGTTCAATTCCCTGTCTATTTGATAAATAAATAGGTAATACAATTATCAATTTGTAAATAACATTTTGTAAATCACTTGAATTCTGTAAAAATTGACGTAGAAGAATTAATTTTTAATAATTTTATAGAGCTGATATGAAAATAATAAATGTAATTGCAAATATTGTTTGTGCATAATAAATAGTTCTGTTATATTGTAATTGAATATAAATGTTAGATAATCAGTTTAATTATGTAAAATTGACTTAATCTTGTTCCTACTATAGTTACATCGCACATATTGTGTGCAACGCTATTTGTATATTGTTCTGTGTAAATAATAAAATGTATGTGTTCTATATGTGTGTTTGTTTTACCTCCCAAAATAACCTTATTCATATAATTCAATACAGACAATAATATAAACATATACCCACAAAGTAGGTATAACACCTATTTAAGCCAGATAGAACCTGGATTATTGGACTTTATTTTATAGAAATGCTACATATAAAAACTTTGTTACATAGAGTCAAAGTCTACGAAATATTTTCAAACTTGAAATTGCTAAAATGGTTAGTTAATATTGTAAAACAAAATACACCTTATACCTACTGTAATTATATGACATAAGAGGAAAGGGTACCTACATTTATTACTTTTATATATCAATTAATTCATCAATATATAGTCGTACATTACTTACAATGTTATCCCAAACATAATAAATCTGTGGAAGACGGACACTATAATTTTACTTTATATTTGGTAAGTATATAACCTACAAGAGTAACATTGATTCATTAGCGACTCTCCATTATTATATTCGTATTGATGATGTGCAGTATGCCTTACTCCTATTATCAACGCGTTCGTTTTGTCTCTACAAAAGGCTAAACGAAACGTGAAAGCTCATTTTTGAGATTTAGTTTACATAAAAAGTTCTATGTCTAAACTAAACTAAACCTATATTCTTTTAAAGTAGCCTAATTTTCCTTTACAACCTTCTAAATATGTACCAGCTAACTTAAAGCTTCTTTAAGCCGAAACACACACCTTACTTCACAGATAAATAATTAAACAATGATATAAGTCTATACCGATTGTTAAATCGATTAGTTACAACGATGTTTTCGTAATTCGAATATTTGCTTTGTGTTGCCGCGAAGCAATGTCGCGTGCTGAAAGCAAATACGCAGTAAGGGGTAGGATACACTTGCCATAAAGAGATAAACTTTATGAATTTTATCACTCATTTATTTTCGGTTAAGATAGTTAAATAGCTAGTATCTACACTTACTACTATGTATTTATAATGTGCCACTGCCAACCTACATATTTAAGTTCGCAATGAAAAATCAAGAAAGAAAATGGGAGAAAAATACTTTTAAAAAGGGAAATCAACGTTAGAGAGAGAGAGTGTGTGTTTTTTATCTGAAATTTAGAGTGTGTTTTTTTTAAAGTATGTACCATCATAATAACATAGTGTCAACTGTCAATAAACTAAATCGTGAAAAAATGGCATAAAAACCTAAACCCTTAACCTTCAACTCTTGCAATGCTGAAGCTTTAGTACAGATTTAATAGGTTTACAGACTAGCAGCACGTCACTACAAACACTAATAGCTAGTAACTATGATAGCAATAAACTTTATTATTACGCAATACATCCGATTTCTATGACTCTATAAAGTTTATAATTGTTAGCCAATAAAAACTGAGGTCGAATATTCTTTGACATGTCCTAATGGCATCGTAATGACATCTGGTAGTTAGTACGTACCTACTAACACTGTATATGAGACTTTACCGTTTACTATCAATAGAGTTGGATAAACTCAGTTAAAGTGTATTGAAATACTCTATGAATTCAGAAATTGTTCTGTTTTTGAGTACCTCGTGTGGAAGTCTTATAAATTAAAGTATTACTCATAATAGTATGCATTTATGGTTACCTATACCTATGTTTCACTAAAATTAGATGATGAGATTTATTTGCTCAATCTTCACTATTGTAAAAGTAATGTCCTAGAGGGGAACTGTAGTAATAGCAGTTTGGTAAATGGTAGAGAGCAGAATCTGCTGGAGTTAAACATTGAAGTAAGTAACATCTCTATGTGGGTTTTCGAATCTTATTTTCAGTGTGCAAACATTAACTAGGTATTTATTTCATCAACCTATATTAGAAATAGAATCTACAGAGAATCGCACTAATATTTACTGAATCTACATTTTATATAAAATAACAGAATATAATAATATGTAGGTGCATATATTTCGACCATTTCATGTTCTTTTAGCAGAAATTAAAAGATAAATGATACTTACACCCACAGAAAGTTATTTGAACAATTTAAATTTGGAACCCATTAGCAATCAGGCCTGTATCAACGAAAAAATAAAAAACAAAATTTAAATTAAGAAAATTGCTCACCCACATGTGTTCTATACTTAAAAACCTAACGTCAATTTGCATGAGCGTTCAAAAATTAAAATTGTTAAAACTGTACGAGAATTTGTTACGGATAAGTTTGTTATTCGTTAATTGGTCGCTTTACTACACCGTCCAATTACATTGACCTGTACTTTCATACATTTTATTTTCACTCTGAGGCCAAGTTTAACTGGATATCTAAACTAACACGCATAGATTTTGGTTACTTTTAAATGATAATTTGATACGTTAACTACGGACTGTGTCTTTACACATAATGAAGCGTGAACAATAAATAATTGATTTAATGAGAGTGGATAAATCTGGTAAATATTTGGAGATCGCGATGTAGGTAGACTTCGTTTGTAAATTGCGGATGCGTTTTAGTGATATTGGAATAAAACACAATGTTCAAAGCGTTGATTTTCCTGCAATAGCACAGAAAATGGTATAGATATGGTATTTATTTATTAGTTTGATGTTAATGATCTAAATTCTAAGGTTTGATGTAAGTGCGATATAAAAGGTATATTATAACCGTATAATTAGGTATCTTTCAGAGCTTTACGTTTCTATAGGTTACCTACTTGTACCTATTTCATTGCACATTTTCATTTAATTGCACACCTCGCAGAGATAGTGCTCTATTGTTGATTTTTACTTTGACTTTGCCCTTTGTGTGTGCATCAGGAATCATTTCTTCGTCCCTAAATTAATTAAATGTGTAAATAATGATCCAGATAATTAAATATTTTTAAAACGTGATGAACTGATGAATCTGTTATTCATAATATATATGTAAATATGTATATAGTACGTTTATAGAAAGAGCTATTCCGTAAATGTGACTGTTGAAGAAAGTTAGCGGTGTCACCCACTTCTTCAAAAAGCGTGTAATAGGTGATATTAAATACATCGCCATAGAAAACACATAATTACAATGGTAAAATTACAGCAACATAAATAGTTACATAACTATCAAAACGTTCTTTTATTACGTTTTTAATTGCAGACGAAATTATACACACGCTGTATAAGCAAAGAAACCACAGAGAAATTAAACAACTCATTCAAATGTATCGAAAACATACATTAAAAGAAAGAAGCCCAGTAATAATATGGGTAAGAGCTGATAATTTATGGTACCTTCTATAAAGTAATTAGAACTGGCTATATTGATTTCGCGGGCTTTGCATTCATACGAAATTTAAAATTCAAAAGTACAGCTTTCGGCCTCTTTGTTCGAAATTTAATACTATAATTTTGAGGTCGGCACGCGTGATGGTAGGGTGTAACGTTGCTTTGTAAAATGTGACCAATTTAACAACGCCCCTCGGCGATGTAATGAGCAACACAAGTTTGGCTATTGTACACAAATGCGAGCATTCGATTTTACTCCTTAAACTCCAAGACTTTGGGAGCATAATCGCCTGAAGTGTTTCCACAGTGAAGGCTCTATTACAAGTGAAGCGTATCGAACGTGTCTCGACTCATCTTTTAGCAAAGCGCGCAAGAGGTTGTAGGCCACAATACAGTGGTGGTATAATAAAACAGTTGTTGATTTCGAATGTAGCAATTCGAAATTCTTAATAATTATGCAGTACAATCATAGGATGTTATTACGTTCCATTTGTTTTTAAAATTGTAATTGAGCCCAGGGCGTATTTTAAAGGTGTTGTAACTTCAATTTTTTGTATAGAAAATGCAATACGGCAATATTTATTTTTGCTAAAATATGTAATTAATGTATGTACTTAGCTGGTTTTATCTTGATAAAGGCTTTAAATTACTTATAGAGTTTATAATGGCAGTTGTCACTACTTTTGTAAACGTTTCGTCAACGATATTAATAAATCATAGGTAATTGTTTAACGATTTACTTAAATTGAATATGTTAATTGAATTTTACATTTTAAATATTTTGTTAACATACATTTACAGATATAAAAAAGACGGGACTCGGGGACTGCCGCGGTAAAGCTATTGCATAGCATGCCTTCAAGCCACACCTCCGAGCCCGTCGGAGTGGGGACTCCCCACTGGGGAGCGTGAGGTTTTTCGTTACGGAATTTCTCGATTCGGTCCCCGCGCTCAAGGCCCGCGATAGAAGCTATGCAATAGCTTAAAAAGTGACATATAAAAACATGATAAATAAATCTGTTTGTAGGTACTTATACATACATTAACGAATTTATAATATTTAATTAAAATTTCCTGCGCATACCTAAATAATTTGCAATTAGAGCTGATTAAATCTATCAAATATTCGGTTGACTCTATTATCCATGCCAAATAATCACAGATAATTTATACAATCCAAACGTCTATGTCAGACTTATCTACCCACACTGTGGTTTTTCTAATAGTTAATTTCGTAACACCCGTCATGGGTTTAATTTATAATTAAAGTGTCATTATAATTAATTTGGTGCCGGCACGCGCCGCCTTCGGCTGTAGCCAGTTTTTATAGCCATTGTTTTAATAATCTTTTGATATGGCAGCACTGAGAGGAAAGTTGCTAGTATAGATATTATGTATATTGTATACTAGCTTCCGCCCGCGGCTTCCCGCTTCGCCCGCGTGGTGTTTTGATAAAAGGTAGCCTATGTTCTTTCTCAGGGTCTAAAGATTGTCTGTGCCAAATTTCATCAAAATCGACAGAGTTACTTTCGCATTTACTAGGTATATTGTATAGGTACCTAATAAAGGATGTTTTTTTAATTGTTTTGCAATGTTTATGGTATATTCACTATGTTAAAAATAAAGGTTTGATACTTAATTTTGTTCTTATTAAATACTAGAGATTTCCTTATTATTTTACCTGATTACCTAAACGAAAAATAATGTGTAAATGAAATAATTTAAACAATTTAATTTGAATGCTAGACGCTCAGACCAATAAAAAGTTTTAATTAAGAGTAGGTAGGTAGTAGTAGGTTTTGTTATAAATAAAATAAAAAATAAAAACAAAAAAGCCTTATATTTCTTAGAAATAAATACAAAAATAAAAGACCTGGAACTTATATTATAAAAGTATTTTTTATTACGAAAGTACAATTTCACTAGGAAATAGGAATATATAAAAACATAATATTATAATGAACTAGTTACTAGATCAATAACTTTTGCATAGGTACACATATACATAAGCACATGCCTAAAATTAAAGCACAGATAATAATTTTTCTCACAATTACAAATCCCTAAGGGCCAGGACTCACAGCCTCCTTAGTATGACGAATTAACAAGAGATCGGCTTTTGATGAATCGTTTTGCACATTTGCTTCCCTATTATAGAAATATTAGGGCGCTTACTCACTAGGCCATTTTAGTTTTATAGCATTTATATTGTATTATTTTCAATTTAATTTGTGTAAGTTCAAATCTGTATTTGTTGGAATAATTTTGACAAGACATTGATTTAAATACATTTGAACTAATCACACATAACACATTTTAAAGTATTATAACGAACTTAGCATAGACAGTATTCGTAAAAGATAAAATTTAAAACACACAAGCCGATATTCGCAGCGTTGTATTTGAAGATAGAATTTCAAAAACAAATAGTACAATGCTGCGAATAAAGACAAAAAGATACCTACTTAAGGAATATATATATGTATAATGATTGCTTCCTTACCCAATTTGTTTCCGTCCTTAGTTTTACATACAAACTCTACCTCTTTTTAAAATAAGTAAAAATTTTTATAATTACTTTAAGATTTGCAACATATCTGCATATTACGATAAATACATTTTAAATTGTAGCTTCGTGTCTCACCACCCTAACAACAAATGTAACTCAAAATGTCATCTACCGCGTAACAAAATAAATAGAGTCGTTCAACAAAAGCATTGAAAGCCGGGTGACAATAGCTTGTAATGAAGTGGTTTTGTCATGTTTTTCAGTTTGCGGCCATATTAAAGTACAATTATGTTTTAATGGCCGTTTATTGGACGATTAGCGGTCGTACCTTGTGAAACTTGCCTTTCGAATGGTACAGTCATCTGCGAAAGATCATTATTATTATTTATTTGTTATATTATAAACTAAAAATTAAAAGGGTTGATATGTTACCAATATTTGTATACGTAGTATATTATTATTAGTCTGTGCCAATATATAACATTCGATCTTTAAAAACGGCACACTAACGCACACACTGTTAGACGTCAAAGAAATACCGAATGATTAAATTATCGTGAGGGGAAAACCGGGAAATGTGGCTAACTAGCCACATTTCGACATCCAAATGAGCATATAAGCTATCTACCGTCTACCTACACCGTTTTACTATAATATCATTGTACATATACATAATCGGCATTATTGTATTTGCGTCTGTCTGTACTGTTGAGAGATTTATGCTCTTAAAAGGAGTTTTCGTAATAAGGGAAGTTACCGTCCTTTACTTAACCGTTTACAACTTCATTGGTAAGAGTATATTTAAGTGGAAATAAAGAATTAACTGACATTGAAAGCGGACAATCCGAACATTAACATTCTTTTAATATACGACCCTTTTTTTAATATGATTCCTAGAAACTATTATACATGATGAATAATCGTTTCAAGAATTACATATTTATCACGAACACAGATGTAGTGTATAATTTTGCGTGGGAAGACAAAAATATATGAATTGATACTCTATCCATTTGCAATTAATTATATTACGTGATACTAACAAGCAGTTAACGGTAGGCTTATTCACATCTACTACTACGACTACCTATTAACAAAGATAATATTATAATCTAATACTATACTATTATAAGTAGGTAGTAGGTACCTATAACTTAAATAACGTATTAAAAGTTAAAACCTAACTGGAAGTCTTTCATAATAACTTAAATAATAAACATGTTTTACTTCCCTAACAAATAAATTAAAAAAAAACAGCAATAAAATTGATTAGGTAAATTAATAATAAGCAGATATATTATTTTTCGCACGACTGTCCATAACATCTCAATAGAGAAAATAATACGACGCTAATAAAATTAGTGAAAGGAACTGCCTGTCAGTTACATCTCTCAGTACGTTTTAGGGCCGATTTTTCAATCCCGAGATAAACAGTCTAATAACTACCCCTCGAATAGATTTATTCAATTATTTATCTAACTCATAACGGCTCGCCTATTTTTCAATCGTGATTTATTTGATGAATAACTATCTGACCAAATATTTCCATATTGGCAGCTCTGCTCTCGGAGTGGCGAAACAAACATATTAAATTAGTCAGGTTAGAGCGGGATAGAGTCAACTCTTGCAATTTGTCAACAACCGTCATTATGACTCACGTCAGGAGTGCATTTTAAGTTTGTCTTGTATTGCTCTTGTCTTCTATGATTGTTGATTGTTGTTTTGATTCGAGTAAAGAGTTTGGTTAAATTTGTGTTTCAATTTATATATTTTACAATGGAAACGACATACTTAAAGGCAGCGTTCGGCAAATTTTCAATGGCATGGTCATCAGTACTATCAAAAACATCAATTTCAATATGATTTTAATTGATAATAATTATATAGAAAGAGGTTTAATTGTTAATAATTCTACGCTCTATGTTATGACATACGAAAATATCCCAAATTTGACGCGTAAGTTGTCAACTCAAACGCCTAACCGTCGAATAGCGCGCTATCTGGCCGTTGGAGCGGCAAATAGATTTATTCCTCAAATAACGTAGTTATTCGATAGATAAGTCCTATTCGTCTATTGAAAAATTGAATATTTTGTTAACTGAAGAATAAAGTCTATCTAGCTGTTTATCTGGGCATTGAAAAATCGGCCCTTAACTGAGTTATTAATAAATATAGTACGTAACAGTTAAATATTATGTACTCGATTAAATTACTTACCTATACTACTTTCTATTTAATTTAATTGAGCTATAATATTTGAGGAAAATATATTTGTTGTTAGGATTCATTTCTTACAAATGTGTTGTGACACCAACTTTTTACTATATAGTACATATTTGGAAAACCGATCGTCGTAATCCGTTTTTCTTACTTAACAATCTAAAATTTTAAAGAATCTTAATATGTAGGTAATTATTTACCAATCATTGTTGTACGATGAGAGACCCATCAGACCCTTGCAATATGTTAGAGAAGAAAAAAATATTAATTCTAAATTATAATCTTTTAAGAATAATAAGTGTCGTACAAGTAAATTGAAAGCATCAAGTAGGTAACTGCTCTAAACTTTTCCTATTTTTTTCGAATCAATTTATGATTCGAACCTACTGCCTTCAGATAGTCTAACCACTAAACCAGCGACTCACGTCACTTAGAATATCAATAACAATCGGCAATATAATAATATAATAGTGGAGCTTAGCACAAATCCTCTTCCAATCAAACGCACCGCTTTATTGTTCAACTGTCTCGTTTGCTTCAGGGTGTGTCAACCTTTTATCAATGTATTTTTATTTAAATTACCTATTTAGCCTTAATTTTTAAGTATAACTCATAAGATAGGTACTTATTTTGTCTGTTTATATATAAAATTATTGAACCAACATTAAAAAATAGTTAGTTAGTATTATAATTTAATAAATTTTTTAACCTTACCCTTTACAGTGATTACTCTTGTAATTGGTTTCACAAACCTTGATAAAACCTTTTTTTTCACCGGAATCTAATATCTATTATTGGTCCATATGTATGTAGGTATTAACACCAAAAACGAATAATACCAAAAAACGATAAATCTACCTATTTGTATGTATTTTCCTTTTAACAGATAAATCTAAGTATAACTTAGTGAAAAAGGTTCATATTTATGTCGTTAACAAAACAATAACCAAATGTTCTCAACCCCTGCCCATGTCACAGATTCCTTGACGGGTATTTAATACATTGTCATATGATATCAGCGACACCCAGATTGTAACTGATTGGAATGATAAGCTCAAAGCTTATAAAGGTTTTACATTCGCCTTTGAATTTATTTTAATTTCAAGTCAAGAGACCGAGATATATTTTTGAAAATCATTATAATATTGACAGTATGTCTTAGCAACAATTTGATAAATGGGTCAATGTTTTATGAGCTGCGTTAGACATTTGGAATAACATCAAAAAAATATCTTCATATTTATTTTAATCATAAACACATCACATCTGAAGAAAAGAAAGAGCCTTTTTCTTCGATTAAACATTAAATTTTTAATGCATTCATTTCAGGAAGTCACTGCTTTACCGCAATAAGTTTGACTTCGTGTGACATCGTCTTGCACATGGCCAGCCCATAGAAAGACTTCGAGGCGTGTACCTGAAATTAAATAAGAAATAGATGATGATGAATTGAATGTTTGTAACATATAATGGTGTAAATAAATGATTTATTTATTTTATTTAATAAATATAATGACGATATCTATGTTTTTTTCTAATGCACCTAGTCCTACTGATATTATTATAAAACCGAAAGTTTGTAAAAGTGTATGTTTGTTACAGTTGTAACTGTAACATTTAACAAAGCGATCAGATCTATAGATATGAAATTTGGTACAGACATAGATTATAGTCTGGATTATCCGATCCGGATTCCATGTGAGTGAAGCCGAGGTATCAAGCTAGTAAATATAGCGACAGTACCTACTACTAATTTACTAGTATATTATTACAATATTATCTGTGGTATAACTTAATTCTAAGACTGATATACTGTATAGTATTATATTATTTTCTGTGCTCTAAGACAGTGACGCCGCGGCCGCTGCAATTAAGTTCCTTCCTCTTCCTCTAAAAAAGAAGCATTTGTCTTTCAGTAAATCATTTCAATATAATGTATTATGTTTAAATGACGATTACCACAGAAAGGATGTTAGTAGTAATTTGAAATAGATTAAAGCATCACAGATCCGTTCATTGCTCGTAAAGTTTTATTGTAAATCTGCGTTACTTCACCTGTATTAAATAATTGTGGATAATAGTGCAAGAGATAGCTGCGTTTACGATTATTTCAAAAAGGAGCCGTATTGTGAGTAT
Source organism: Colias nastes (assembly GCA_907164665.1). Lineage (NCBI taxonomy): Eukaryota > Metazoa > Arthropoda > Insecta > Lepidoptera > Pieridae > Colias > Colias nastes. Next base: position 44,454 of record CAJQZM010038616.1, read on the forward strand.
TTTCTGTAAGATATTTATAAATGTCTCTTTATCGTTAACTCTAAACGCCTGGCAATCTGTGCCATGAAGAGATATTCTCTGAATTGTAGAAAAAGACATTTAAGGAACAGCTGTAGGTACTTTATTTCGTTTTGCAGTAACATACTTACTCAGAATTATTCTATTGTAAATTGTAATATTAAAGACTAGTAAATACGTAATTTACTCTTTCAATCATTTATACCTTCTTAGTATTATGTCGTTTATTATTACAGTATTGTTTATGGTGACTTACTAAGTCAAATTGTTCTTCCACTACTTTCATAGATTAGGTATTCTTTGCAAAAAAAGTTAGGTACGTGGTAAAATCCTCAACCACCTCCTTGACTACATTTGACTCATACTATCCTAATCTCAAACAAGTGGTCACTTCAAAGGTAACGAAGTTACGATTATGATATTTCGTTTGAAATTAATTGTGGTGTAAACAAAATAAATTCAGCGGTACCGTTTGATAGTCTCAAACAAATTTACGTTCATTTTATTGTAAACTTGTGTTTCCGTTGCTTTATTATGTTTTGTGATTTTTATTGCTATAAGTAACACGCTTTAGTGCGTGATATAGATTTTTAAAGTAGATAGTAAAATTTGTAGCTCTCTCTCGGACTATAGAATGTTTTGCGTATTTTTAAATTTAGAAATATTGCCCTATGACCTATCCTACGAAAGATTGTGAGAACTAAAAGCATGTATGGATGTTTATAAATTAAAAATTTCTCTTTCACGCGAAAACCACTGGACGGATTTTCAATTTCATGATACTTAGCAGTGATGTAGCTTAATATTACCAGAATGGCACAATATAAGCTATAAAATATGAACTTGCGCTCGTCCGCGAGTCAAACCACGCGGCATAACTAGTCAGAATATTAAATTGTAAATTTCCATTGACTTCCCGTATTACCTACGGTATTTCAATGAGTTTAGCCCACAGATTAGGCAAGTCAATATTGCCCATACGGATGATACAATCGAGTTGTTTACTTAAAAACTTAGCCCCAGAAAGGGGCCAATAAAGACAACGGAAGGCTTTTTGTCGGCACCTTGTGGACCATAAAAATGGCCATTAGGTGTCCTATTAACGCCTATTTCGACATAATTAGGATCAATTCACTATCCACCGTGGATTGTTTAATTGTTTATATTTTATACTTAGATGTTTTCATATGATTGAACTTTGAATTTGGGATTGTAAATTTACTAATGGAGATGCCTTTTGTTGTTTAATTGAATGTATATTGCGTTGGAATTAGTTATATCGGTAGTCTGTATTGTAATAAATAGTTTAGTAATTATCACTTCTTCTACCACTACATATCTATATAGGTAAGTGAAGTAGTAGGTACCTACCTACATCGTTTCAGGGAAATACAGGTATTTTACCACGTTTCGAATTGCTTTTTTTGGAGATAAATATTATGCTGGTTACTTTTATGGCTCATAATATCTTCATTATTTAATGCAATTCATCCGTTTTTAATCTCAGGCAGTGGCATTCTTTTTCAACTCATTGCACACACAGATTTTTAATTAGGTAGGTAACTAGAACAATGTAATATACCTAGTACCTAACACTAATACATAATATTATTGTATCTAAGACTCATCTATCATCTGGTGGTTACAATTTATTTATTAGTACCTACATATTTTCTAATTGTGGCCTTAGCAGTTAGCTTATACAGATGGCTACTTACTATATTTCCTAAATTTGTTCAGCGGGAATCATTCTAATGCGTATGTACAAACACTGAAAACATCTAAAATTACACATAAAAATAATTTCTGTTCTCCTATTTAGCTAAAAGTTATCCCACAGTTACAACAATATAATAGCTTTTCAGTCACCTTAGTTAGTGCGAGAGAGAGGCACCGTACGAGCGAGACGGACGACCAGAAGCGCCGCTCACGTCAAAATACGTGCTCAATTCGTTTTATTACCGGCCATTGTGGTGCTATAGGGTTATTAATTTTATCGATATCGATACTTTTTATTTGCTGACTTTTTGGAATAAAAACTACATGCTTCAATTTAATAATGTTAAGGTTATTATCTAATTCACAGATCTAATTACAAACATTATAGTTATTTTCATTAATTATTATTAAATTAATTGTTTATAGCACTGATAAAATGTATTTTAATAACTGATTATTCAACATTAAACAAAAACTATTAAAAGCTAATTTATTTTATCATTATGTGTACCTACTTTAATTAATTTTTCTTTATTGTATATTTCTATTACAAAATGTAAAGATTAAGCTACCTGTTTAATTAATGTAGGTTAATATAGACCATCATTTTAAACTCTTCCCTTATACATAATTGCTTTATACATAACAATTCAATGGGATATAAATATTTATTACTATACGATATAAATATTTACTAACAATTCTTTCAGATAGCCAAATACTGAATAAAAATTTTAAGAAGCGATATACTTTTCACGTCTTACATCATCGATAACAATCAATACCAAAACATCGACAATCCCACCCATTTCACATCCCTTCACCTGGCGGCACCATCAAAGCAGCCCACCGCTTTGAAGTGGCCGCGGGCGCGCGCCTCCAAACGCCATAAGCGACAAATCCATACGTCATCCTCCTGTCATTATAACGCCTCACAATCGCGCTGGGAATGTGGAATTACTTACAATATCAATTGACAAGGCGCTTTAATACCGATTACATTGCTCCGATTTTGTCTTGTCTCGTTTTGGGATTAGCAACGAGATTGAGAAGTGACGTCTTGATGTTTTGCGAAAGTGACGCAGATTGGATTTTGTTTACCTGTGATAAACTATTAGCATTTTAATATATGGTCATCAATGAGATATAAAAAGGATAGACAGGTACCTACCAATCATTACAGAAATTTAGTTCATCCAAGTTTATATTATGTTCACATTTTTATTGCTCACTTTTTATCCGTCTTTTTTCAATAAAAATACTTTTTGGGTTACCCAATTAGCTTTTCTATAGCTGTCCAATTATCATTATGCACGAGGAAATATACGCTAAAATATAGTACCTCAGCAAAAAAACCAAGGTCAAAAACGAGATTCGCTACAAAAAGCGATGCTTAGCGAACGCGAAATATCTGCATAATAAATGATCCGCTCATCAATCAAGCGAGAAACATAACAGACTCTAGCCACCTTAACGTCGAATCATGTAATTAAATAAATTTAACGGATAACCGTGCATAATTAACAAAAGCCCGAGCTCCGAGCGTCAACCTTTATCAAGGAGAAAAATCGTCTAATTCACACCTTAAAGAACCCAATTTTGACGTACAAAACGCTCACGACCGGTCAAATTAATCAAGTGGTCCCTAATTGTGGCGTATTTTAAAATGTTTTCGGACGGAACGACAAAGTTTTGACAGAGGCGTTAAGATAAATGATCGCTAATTGCTCGTCCGTTGAGAGGCGTGGTGATCCGCAATGTCTAATGCACTGCGCATCTGTTGACCGATATATGAGGTATTAATGAGTCACGCTTAAGTACCTTTTCTAAAGCAAATTACATGAAATAGGTATATCGATCACCTATCAAGGACCTCCAAGCTCGATACTTCAAGGAGCTAAACTGAACAATAGCCACTTGGGTTGACATTGGACAGATGCTATACAATCCTGTGCTTAAAAAAATACTTTCTGGATATTACTTGAAAGTTGAACTTGAGCAATGTAAAATGTATAATTAGAAAATTAGTAATTTGAAAATACTTAATATTAGATATTAATTCTATAATAGGATTATAACATTTCTGTTACTTCACCATTTCTTGGCATTGGCATTCCAGTATCACTTAGTAACTATTAAGTAATCTGTGGTATCGTTGATAAGAATGCAATCTTATAAAATCTATTTGAAAAGGCGAGGCAAACAAAAAATACTTACTTAAAATAAAAAAAAAATCTAATAATGTTCTATCAAAATATCCTAAGTACCTACAATGTAACCGTTAAGATTTTTAACGCGTTATTTAAATTTAATATATTTAAAACAACAGCAATAAATTATTAAATCAACTGTTTGCAAAAGTAATTGCTCGCGAAGCTTTTATCTATCTTCGTGCATCTTCACAAATTAATTAAATGTGAAAATTCAATTAATTTCGGCTTCATAATGGTTATATAAAATTTGTAACATGTTAATAAATTAGTGTCGCGTTGTTTGTTTAATGTAATAATATCAGGTGCGGCTTCGATGATGATTCTCGTCACGCCTTCAAAAGAATGGTCACTTAATAGTTAATTTCGTTATTGTGTACAACTTAGTCTGTGGTACAACTATTAATAATTGAATATTTCAAATTTCAATTTGCGAGGCACAATTAATTTCTCCACAAATGGTTGCGTTCGGGTTAAGTGAACGCTAAAAGCATGTCATGTAAAAAAATCGTAACATCTTTATCAAATTCGCGATCGTGGGAAGATTAATTTGAGCAACACCACTTTATTATCGAAGTGTCTACCTGAATGAGTCAGCAGTCTTTCTATTAACTTGCGGCCAGTTTAAGAAGAGCTTTTCTCCCGCTTGATGTTCAACTAATTCGAGTCCAATTGCTTAGAGTGGAAGGATTGTCAGGGGTCTCTTTAACTTGGCCGTATTACACCTAATGAGTAGTTAGCTTTTCTTCTCTGAGTGAACGTGTCATAGATAATTCGATTTAATGGCAGCGTCCCTTTAATTATCGAATTAGGAACTGCGTGCGACTTTTGTGTTCATGTGGGTTTAAATTAATACGGAAAATGTAATATTTCTTTAACTCACCCTTATAAGTATCTGATAACAAATCGATTGATATATTTGTAAATTATAATGTATGATTTGTATCTACTTTTAATAGATTTTTGATAATACATATTTGTCAACTTTAAAGCCTTAATAAACGTCTATTTTCTGGAATCATTGCAGTTTTATTCTTCTCCTCACAATTACACAATATGCCTAGATACCTATAGGTTTTAGTAGCCAAATAAAGTGTTTTCATAACCGTTAAATAATCAATTTTTCATACATCAGGCCTATACAATATACATTTATATACACTGTAGACAAGTCTACAGTTAATGGTAGTCTCTTAGATAATGATTATGCTGGTTTTTCCATCTTAGATTATTATTAACTTATAGCCAAGTTCATCGTTTCTTTTAATGTGGATATAATCAAACACAGCTATTTATTTTAATTGATTTTTTCCTGTGGAAATTGTGAAATAACTCCTAATTTTAAAATAAGACAAATACATAGGTATATAAATTTTCAAGGGATTAAAGTCCGACACCTTCTTAATTGAAAAAAGCTCTACAGTGATGACTCTAGAGCAGAGCTTCATGATGAAAAACATTGAAAGTTGAAACAGATATATTATTTAATGCAATCTACATAATATTATGTTATTCGAGTCAGTTGAAAATTGATAAGTAGGAAATAATCATAAAATATTTACGGGCTTTAAGGTATAGGTAGGTACCATGGGCTTATCAGAACTTGTTTTATGGATATTATTTTGAATCTGTAAAACTACATATATACCTTTTGCACACTCAATAAATACCAGTACGTAGTCCAATATTAATAAAAGTAGCTTTTATATTAAACAAATAAGTAGTAGCTTTTATGAAAATTAAAAACCTCTAAGTACAATAATTATATTATAAAAATGGGGTATTAAAAGTAATGTCCCTAACAAGCAAGTTTTGCTAAAGATATAAAAGAACTTTAAAGCTTTTCACATTCCAATAATTACGACTATATGTATAGTAACTTCCGAAATTCCTTAATCTTCACGTTTCACATACGGTGTCAAGTAGCCGTCTCATTAATACGTTTAAATTAAAACATAAAAAACTTAAAAGCTATAAACTTAAATCTTACCAATCCCATATGAAAGTATTAAAAATTGGTCGTTTTAAAGTTAGGATCTCGTCATCTCACGAGGCGGTCTCTGATTTATAAACAATACGTCAATGACGTAAGCTTCTTTAGCGGCGCAGATTTATTGCTAGGGATGCGCACGCGCACGCTTCCCGTTGTTGTCGATAGAATTTTAACGTAAAACAATTTTACACAATCAAGTATTAGATATATAGCCAAATATTATAGCAATAATTTTCATGAAGTAACAGCGTTTCCGTAATACAGATTTAGTGAAACTTTATATTTTGTAATTGTATGTTTATTCATTGTTATATGTTTATTTAACTAACCTTAAGTACAGTCTACTATAAAGCATTTGTATTATTGGATTTTTAGTTGCATTTTTTAGATCAAATAGAACACTGTGAAAAAATACATAAAAATGAAAATAGATTAACAGTGAAAAAAAACCATAAATATTTGTAGCCTATTAAAACAATAAAAAATATATTATATTGTGAATATGGACTATCGACAAATAACATGTAAGTATGTAACTTAAAAGTAGTGAACTCGAGATTATAAAAAAAAATTATTTAATGCATACTAAAGATATAGATAATATAACACAATTAAATAGGGACCTAAATTGTAACCGAAGAAATATTATATCTATATAACAAATATAAAATGTAAGTATCCAAAATGTTAACCATTCAAAATGCAAACGCAAAAATCCACATTACACAAACCCATTAGCCAGTACAAACGGCAAGACATCGATAAAGCACGCACACCACTATCCCGAACAATCTTGAATCAACTCGTTCGACGTCTCACTAACTCACTATACGAACGCATTAACTCCGTCCCTCTCTGTCTTGCACGGGATCATATCTCCGTTTCGCTCGCGCATCAATAACATCCACCTTTGTAGTACCGCGGCGGCGTCTTTGATGTACCGAAGCCACGCCCCCCGGCGCCCGCCCCGCTCTCCTCTTTAATTCGTCACAAGTTAATGACAATGCTTTTAATTATAAACGGAAACGCAATTTTCAAACTGACATAGTTTTCAATTCTAATCCGCCGGTTTGTCACTCGTAATTTGCTGAGATTGACATTTTGTTTGACAACGGTTGAAACCAAGTTGAAACATTTTAAATTTTAATGAAGTGCCTAAGGTAGGTATAGTATAAAATACGAAAATTAAAGTGCTAATTAAATATTAAATTAACTCTTATTCATTTGTTAAAGAAACCGGATAAAAATAAATCGGTAGAAAATACGAAAGCATATGTAATTTTTAAGTAGCTAATATACATAATTCTAGCCAATCTAAATTATTTCATAAGGTCTGGTAGGTAGTAGTCATTCATAAATTAAAGTACCAAGATAATATTATTTACTTTTTTAAATAACTATGAATTCATACATTATTTTAAAAAGTGTGAAGTCTTGTGTCCCTATTTGGGGTATGGGTAGCCGGTAGCTAGCTACTAGGGTTTCCGGAACCGGTCTCTTTTTTGACAACCGGGAATTTCGGTACTTTTCCTTAAAGGAACCGGGATTTCCCGGTTCTTTCGGTATTTTCGGGACTTGGGAGTTTTTTGTATTACAAAATTTTAAACAAGTGTTATGTGTGTTAACAACAAGTCAAAAGTAAACTACAATCAAATATTCAAGTATTTTTATTGTAACTTCAAAGAAATCTAAAAAAATAACATTAGCATTAATCAGACTTTAATCATCAGTCTTATTAAGTAATTAAATAAAAATCACCATCAATCAGCCTTTCTACTTGTCATTTATATGTAAGTAAATAAGTATTTAGGTACCTACTATCAATGAAATGGCAAAAAATAGGCACCTACTTATCTTAAAATCCTTAGGGCACACTTTTCAATCCTCAAATAAAAGTTATTAGACTAATAAATTAATAACTAGCAAAAATAAATGTCATCCAACAAGCGGTGAGCATGAAACTTTGCCTTGTGTCGGGCAGAACGATGGTGGAATTCTGCGGCAGGTAACAGTTCAAACAACTCATCAGAACACTCCCCATTGTACACACGATAGAATACACATAAAGATGCCACGTCTCGTCGTAAAGCTAGTGAATCCAGCCGATCGGTAAGTGCTCGGTTGCCGATAACTCTGACGGCTCTTCGTTGCACGCTATCGAGTGGAAGGAGTTGATATTGTGGGGCGCCGGCCCAGAGATGAGAGCAGTATTCCATATGAGGCCGTATTTGCGCTTTATAAAGTAACAAGAGATGACCTGGCGTGAAATACTGCTTCGCTCTATTAAGGACGCCCATTTTTTTAGAAGCTAAAGTAGCTTTGCCTTCCAAATGATAGCGGAACTGAACGTCATCAGATATATCGACACCAAGAATTCCGATACTAGGCTTTATGCTTAGGGGAGTGTTCTCAAATAAGGGAGCTGTGAGAAATGGGGTTTTCTTGGCTGTGAATGTACATACTTGCGTCTTGTCAGGGTTAAATCGGACAAGATTTTGTCGACCCCACTCAGAGACTTCACCAAGGAGAGCCTCAATATTGGACACAAGTATGTTTCGGTTTTTATTGACGTGTTCTCGAGAAATATTTGGGCGGCCGGTATATATAGCATCTCCAGTACTGTCATCTGCATAGCAATGAATGTTACTGATTTGTAACATGTCATTGATATGCAGTAAGAACAGTGTGGGTGAAAGGACGCAGCCTTGAGGGACGCCAGCGTTCACGGGCAGTAGTACAGAGCTCGTACCGTCAACCAACACCCGGATACTACGAGATGTAAGAAAGCTGGCAATCCACTTACATAATTTCTGTGGGAGTCCATAGGCTGGAAGTTTCGAGAGAAGAGCCCGATGCCACACCCGATCGAAGGCTTTTGCCTTTGACTGTCGGTCACTGATCAACTGGTTTTCCTCCAAATAACCCAAGAGTTGGCCGTTAATGATGCTTTCCATCACTTTTGAGAGTAAAGAGGTAATCGCGATAGGTCTGTAGTTGGATGGATCAGAACGATCGCCTTTTTTAGGGATCGGGTGTACAGAGGCAGTCTTCCACGAAGCAGGGACAGAGTGACCATGTATTTTGCGCGTTTTTTCTATAAGCTCGGAGCTATTTACATTAAAGTTTTGAACTTTTGAACAGTAGAAAGTGTGGAAAAGTAAAATAACAGTGAATAAGAGTTTTACAGTGAAGAAAAATAATGAATTAGACAGTAGGAATAGAAGTTTGAAAGAGTAATAGATAAACTAGTAGGTAGTATTAAATAATATTCCCGAAAGAACCGGGAATCAAAATTTATTTCCCGGTTCCATTTTACTAACAAAAGAACCGGGAATTCCCGGGATTTTCGGTTCCGGGATTTCCCGGTTCTGAACCCTACTAGCTACTAGTACTAGTTAGTAAGTTTTCTGTGGTATGGGGCAGTTTGACTGATACATTTTCTTTAAAAGCACGAGAGTGATCACTTCCAGAGCTTTTTATAAGTCTAGTCTAATACTATCTCTTATACCGTCATAACTTAAGTATATAATATATATATTATAAGTATATAATAACATAGATAAACTCAAACTCTACAACTCTACTAACAGTATTATGTTCCTAAGCTGAACACCACTATCGCTTTGTAGAGGCAATAATTCCCAAACACAAATACATTAAGTTATTAATGTGTAATCGATTTTCCATTTTTATTTCTCAACTTTTATACGTTGCAAGACCGCCTCCTAGAGTTAATATAATTAACGTGTGGGCGTCAAAACCAGGAGGTCAGAACTATATCCCCGTCGGATAATACACAAATTAAATATACATACCTACAGATACCTCACAAGATGATAGCATTTTTTTTTCAATGAACAGTTATAAAGAGTTCCTTTTATAAGCAATATAGAGCTTTAGCAAATAGAGTTCGTAATGTAGAGCTCTATCAAAATATAGAGTTCCTATTGCATGTAATATAGAGCTTTGAACGATTTGTATTTGTATCTCTATTTTCCGAGCTTAAGCACTGTTATATTCAATTACTACGCCTAGAGCTACGTAGAGAATGCTAACTCGATAATAGCGAATTTCAAACACATATAATTTACAACATTTGTAATCATGTACGTATTACTAGACTTCAGTCAAATCCCACGCTAACCGTGCTTAGTACACTTTTCCATCTCATCACTTTGATGTTAATTTCTAGAAATCCTGCTCAGTCCATTCGTACGATAAGCAACCAATGCATTCAGAACTCTTACGTACCTAATTACTGTCGGCGTCTTCAAAGGAGCCGACGCATCGAGCGGCACTTGTGTAGTCTAATAAACTGCCAGTTACATACAATACGAAATCAACTTTATAACAATAGGTATAAAAACGTTTTTCGGCTATCAGAGTTTGGCATTCTTAACACCTTAACGGAGTAAAGGGTGGTATCGGTTAGGATTTTGCCACGGATATGTCAAAAAGAGGTTTTATAGCGTTTGTAAATGAGACCGCCCTGGCGTAGGGATGGAATTAGGTCAAATTAGGTCATTGGGATTATTCTGAGCCTGATTGATTTTATTAGGTTCGGTGACATCGCGTTATGTTCTTGTTAGACATGTTTTATGGGTGTTGTGGCGTTTTATTGTCTTTTTACGTGATTTAAACGTGTTTTTCAGATATTTGAGATAAGTCCCTATATAATTTTATACTTCAAAACTAGTTTGGTTATTTAAAGATTGAGATTTGAGAGTGAGATTAAATTGAGTTGAGCAATTAGGTTTCAATAGTTGAAATATTTATATTTTATAACATTACTATATACCTGTCATAAGCAATTATTCATCTTATTCATGATTTATAAAATAAATAGTATAGGTACCTACTTACTTACCAAATTGAACTACATAGGTATTATGTACTGACCAATTGGCCATGTATAAATTTGTATTTACGTAAAAATCATAAAAAACCGTAAAGATTATAATTTGTCTAATCGCATCGCGTGCTCACAGTAGGTACGTATGCTCAATTTTCTTTCTTTTACCAATGTTTATATTTTACGAGACTCCGATTAAGCGAAACCACACACCGTGATCATTACACAAAATGTTAACTAACTGACTTGACGGAAATTTCGCGGGAAAGCTCATGTCAAGTTTTTTTTTTATTTCATCTGGGCTCTGGTTTTTACGCTTCATTCACAATGCGCGCACCAAAGAGGTTTTTGTTTTAAAGAGATTTAATAAAAACTACTTTATTAAAGGTAAGCTATGTACCTAAGCATTAAAAACTATAAAATGAGATGATAGCTATATTTACAGGGGATAATCATAGATAAATAATGTGAATAACAAATTAATCTTTAATTCACCTGCAAGCGTTACAAAACACAAGATCACTCTAATAAGATCAAAGATTGCCAAAGATGCAATAAATGGAGCGCGATAGAAAAACAGCGAATAACAATCCAATCTTGCGCAAGCGCACTGAAATAATAGATCATTGTTTAGCCTTTATTACTGGCCACCCAGATAGGTGCTCTGTCTCACTCGCACACACACGGTGGCCATAACGAGACGCGGTAAGGCCGAATCACCACAACATTATGACGATCATTTTTTACATGATTACCTCCGAGATACTCTCAATAAATCTCACGGTACGAATAATCGATGTGACAGTATTAAAATTGCATTAATTCGTACTTATCGATGTATTGGGTACGTTGATAAATCATACGATGAAGGCGAGTAAAGATTGCACGGCTTTTTCAATGGGAATTTTCAGGTTTTATTTTGGGGCATATTTTTTATTTTATATACTAGCTCGAACTCTACCCTGTCTTGCCCAGGGTAAGATATATATGAAAGAATGTTAAATTTTTATTCGGGAATAGAATTGCTTTCCTTTCATGAAATAATTTTCAGTTCAGATGCAGACAGAAGAAGTCATTCTATGGAAGATATCATACATATACAGTCAGTTGCCTTCTTTCTAAATTGCTGTAATTATAATTAGTACCTATGTATATTTTATACCTACGTATTTTCAGTACATATAATTAAGCCCGAGATAATCTCGTTTTATTCCTTTGGACAAATAATTACAAAGAAAATACTTATTTCAGTCAACAAGGAAGCGATACTCCGATCGCTCAAAACGAAAGTCACTTACGTAAGCTAATGCACTTCGAATCTCTGTAAAAATCACTCAATCGCTCTGACCGCGGATGATGGATCGCGACAGCCGCCATTACCTGCTCAATTTGAGTCATTTGACTGATTTGAGTCATTTGAAGCGTTTGAGTCATTTGATTTGAGTTGCCGTGTGAACTTTGTAGCTTTGATTCGCGCTACGGGTCTGACATTAGGCGAAATTATGATAAATACAGCGTTGTTGCCGCAACAAAATCGTGCGGAACGGAGCGTTGCTACTACGTCATCGCGGCGTCACGTCCCCGCGCCGTGCGATTGGCCGCGGATGACCTACGATTGTCCGCTACCACTTCGATTTGCCACGCAGCCGTCGAGCAGTTAACTCCTTCGCTAAAATTAATTGTACCAAACGCACTCTTGTAATTTTGAGTAATAAATTTTAAACGCGCAAATTTATTTTCGACTTTTTCGCCACCCTAAATCCATTGAAACATAAACATTTCTGGACCTTCGACCCCGGATCCTGGATTTTGGAGACGCAATCGGCGAAGAAGTCGCAAAATTACAGTGCAGTTTGGTAAGACGGCCAGCTAATTTATCCAACCCTGTGAAGCTTCATCTGATTGATACTGTGCTTTGTAAATTCCAGAGCTTTTGGTGTTGCTTCCCTCCTCACGTGCTTTTACGCAACCGAAGAATCTGCTTCACGTGGCACGTAAGTACTTGTAGCTTTTTACTTCAGTCATTATGTCGCTATCTGAACAAAAGGAGCTTAAGGAATTGAGGAAAAAAAGGGGTTTAATTAAATGTAGATTAACTAATTTTAAAAAATACGTTTCTTCGTTTGAAAATGTTGACCTTGACACGCATCAGAGGGCAGAACTAAAACTACGTATACCAGGTGCGCAAAGTTTAATGAACGATTTCAATCAAGTACAAAGTAAAATCGAAGATCTTGTCCCGGAGTCAGAAACGGATAAACTCATAGAATCACGCGTCGAGTTTGAGAGGGAATATTATGTTGTCCTGGCGATGCTGGACTGCATGGTAAACCCAGATAGTTCCGAGGATAGATCTGTTAATAAATCCATTGACTGTTCCTTAGCGCACGACCATACGACCTGTAACAATTTTAGTAACGATTCAGTAAAATTACCGACTATTTCTGTACCTAGCTTTGACGGTTCACATGAACACTGGGTAGAATTTCGCGACACGTTTTCGTCTTTAATTCATGATTCGAAATCAATACCACCAATTCAAAAATTTCACTATTTAAAGGCGAGTTTAAAAGGTGACGCTAAAATCGTAATAGAAAACGTTGAATTCTCATCCAATAATTATCTGGTTGCATGGGAGCTTTTATTAAACCGCTTTAATAACACGCGATTGATAGTGCAAAGTCACATTAAAGCAATATTTTCCCTACAAAATGTCTCCAGAGAATCAGCTTGTCAATTGCACAATTTAATCGATACAGTTTTGAAAAATTTACGTATTCTTAAAATTTTAGGGGAACCCACTGAATATTGGGACACATTAATTATTTATATCGTGGTATCAAAGTTAGATCCCACCACTGAACGCGAGTGGGAACAATTTAAGAACACCTTTTATAAAATACATAAGGACAAAACTATTAAGCTACATGATTTATTGGAATTTATTAAAGAAAAAGCCGATTTATTAACTACACTTTCCGTAAATCACAGTAAACCTAGTATTTCAAATAATTCAAATAAATTTTCTACTTACCAAAATAAAAATTCATCATCCAAAATTCATTGCAACATAGTTTCGGATAACAAACACTCATCTAAATCACAATCCAATAAGTCGCGCAGCCATTCCAAGTCATGTTTGCTATGTAACGAAAAGCATCAGCTATATTCATGCCAGAAGTTTCTCGACTTATCCCCGCAACATAGGTTTAATTTCATAAAGGATAAAAACTTATGCATTAATTGTATGCGTCCAGGTCATTCGGTTGGTACTTGTCTTTTTGGTCCGTGTAGAAAGTGTGAACAAAAGCACAATAGTTTACTTTGTGATGCAATTAAATTATCACCAATTAAACAAAATACAGTGACGTTAACTACGTACGAGCACCCCTCGCTTACTAATACGCATCCCGTTTCAGTGGTTTCAGTAGATAACGCACACATGCAACTTCAATGTATTAATCACGCACAAACCGTTATGTATACAAAGGATGACAATTCTTCGCAACAGATTGTCATATTGTCTACGGCGATAGTTGAAGTATGTAATGAATCGGGTGAGTATTATTGCGCACGCGCAGTTCTAGATAGCGGAAGCGAGCGATCTTTTATAACGCAATCGTTAGCAAATAAATTAAATATACGAATATTACAGTCCACTCAACATATTCACGGTGTAGGTAATTCTATTACGCAATGTTCGCAATCTTGTAACATTGAAATTAAATCGCGCGACGGGAGCTTCACTGCCCGTTTTCAATGTTTGATTTTGCCCCAAATCACATCAAAATTGCCTACAACTACATTTAATTTCAATCAATTTAATATTCCTCACAATTTATTGTTAGCTGATCCCAGTTTTTACGAAAGTCAACCTATTGATTTACTGATCGGTGCTGATTTATTTTGGGAATTAATAATCGAAGGAAAAATGCGCCTTAAAAGTGGTCCTTTCCTTCAAAACACTAAATTAGGTTGGATAGTGTCAGGTGCAATTAAATCTTTTCCGTATGCTAATAATAAAAATTCGACACATATTAATTGTAATTATTCGTCATTATCCACGGAAGATGATTCACTCGATAAGTTAGTTAGGAATTTCTGGGAATTAGAAGAACTATCCGCGCCTAGCAATAAATTACAGCAATTATCGAGCGAAGATATTGCTTGTGAGGAACATTTCATTCGCACAACACGTCGACTTTCCGATGGTCGTTTCTGTGTTTCAATTCCGTTGAAACAATCACCTGAGTTATTAGGTAATACACGCGCACAAGCTGAACGTCGTTTTTACGCGTTAGAGAAACGTCTTCAGCAAAATACTAATTATAAAAAGATGTATTCTGATTTTATACAGGAATATATTAATTTAGGTCATATGAGTCTCGTCAATACGTATGGGAATCCGCACTATTTCCTACCGCATCATGGTGTGTTTAGGGAGCACGCCACAACAACTAAATTACGCGTAGTTTTTGATGCGAGTATGAAGTCTAGTTCCGGCGTATCATTAAACGACATACAAATGATTGGACCTGCTATTCAAGGTGACTTAATTTCTATATTATTACGTTTTCGCGAAAATAGGTATGTTGCATGCGCTGACATTGAAAAATTTTACAGGCAATTGAATATTGCTGAAGATCAGCGTGACCTGCAGCTGATCTTGTGGCGGGATGATCCCTCAGAGCCGCTGAGGGTGTACCGACTCAACACCGTGACGTACGGAACGGCATCCGCACCGTATCTAAGTTGTAGATGTTTAAAGGAATTAGCCAAACACTCGAATATTCCGTATGTAGCCGATACTATTAATAATTGTTTTTACGTTGACGATCTCATAGTTTCATCGAATTCTATATCCGAATTAGAAAATATTTGTAAAGAAACTAGTAGTCTTTTAGATTCAGCATGTATTAAATTACGAAAATGGATTTTTAGTCATAATTTAAATTTAATTACGCCTAGCATTAATGAATCGCAAACGCACGATCTCTGTTTACTTAATAAAACTTGTAACAATAAAACTTTAGGTATCGGATGGAATAGTCTCGATGATTACATTTATTATTTCACGCGGGCAAGGTCTAGAAGCGCTTAGCTCCTCATCTTTATGGTGGGAGGGTCCGTTATTTTTACATAATATACATTTTGAGTTGCCCGATTTAAAACATTCCAAATTAATTAATTCAGATTTACCGGAAATTAAATCTACAAATATTTGTTGTCACATAAGTAATAATTTAAACGATAATTTAATTATTTTTTCTCGATTTTCACAATATAATAGACTTAAACGCGCAGCTGCTTATGTATTACGTTTTATTAATAACGCGCGAAATAAAACTAATAAGTGGACAGGTCTATTATCAGTTGAGGAATTAAATCGTGCTGAATTAACGTTAGCAAAGTTGAGTCAACAGGAATCGTTTCCTGATATTTATTATGCGCTTAAAAAATAATAAAAATATAACGAATATATCAGGCTACAATCAAATTTCTAAATTAAATGTATTCTTTGACGCAAATAATAATTTAATTCGTGTAGGTGGGCGTATTCAAAATTCGCCAAATTTTAGTTTTGATAAAAAATTTCCTATTTTAATCGCATCTAATCATCATTTTTCACTTTTGCTTTTTCGGTTCGAGCATGAACGTTTACTCCACGCCGGGCCACAGCTTCTACTGTTTACGCTCAGAGAGATGTGGTGGCCGGTCGGCGGCAGAAACCTCGCTAGGAAGGTGGTACATTCGTGCATGCGCTGCGCACGACTACAAACGACTACGGTCGCGCCTATTATGGGGAATCTACCGCAGGAGCGTCTGGACCCAGGTTATCCGTTTATACGTTGTGGTGTCGACTACGCTGGCCCAGTGTTCACGTTGAATCGTAAAGGCAGAGGTGCTAAGTTACAAAAATCGTACATATGCTTATTTATATGTTTTGTTACACGCGCGGTTCACTTGGAACTTGTTAGCGATCTATCGTCGGAATCATATCTATTAGCTTTGAAACGTTTTATATCGCGGCGAGGTAAACCCGTGACTATCTTTTCTGACAATGGGAAGAATTTTGTCGGTCTCATGAATGAGTTCAAAAAATTTTTAGCTAGCTGTTCTGAGGAAATTAAAGCATATGCAACTTCGCAAAATATTAATTTTAAAATGATACCTTTTTACGCTAGTCATTTCGGGGGATTGTGGGAAGCTGGAGTAAAAAGCTGCAAGCACCATCTCAAACGTGTAGTAGGTAACGCACATCTAACGTTCGAGGAGTTTAGCACAGTATTGACCCAGGTTGAAGCTGTCCTGAACTCCCGTCCTTTGACCCATCTTTCCACAGATCCCAATGATTTCCTTCCACTTAGCCCTGCACATTTCCTGGTTGGTCGTCCGCTGACTGCACCTGTAACGGCTGAGCATCTAGACGACGTGCCTGAGCTTCGTCTCCCGAGGTTC
This sequence comes from Colias nastes, assembly GCA_907164665.1. Taxonomy (NCBI): domain Eukaryota; kingdom Metazoa; phylum Arthropoda; class Insecta; order Lepidoptera; family Pieridae; genus Colias; species Colias nastes. Next base: position 61,705 of record CAJQZM010038616.1, read on the forward strand.
CAGAGGGTGGAACAAATACGCCAGCACTTTTGGAATCGTTGGTCCAAAGAGTATGTCTCCGAGATGCAAACGCGAACCAGATGGCACCAGCACAAGGGGGATCTCAAGGAGAACACGCTCGTTCTCATTAAGGACGACCGATTGCCGCCGTTGAAGTGGAGCTTGGGGCGCATCCACGCGACATATCCGGGGAAGGATGGAGTAGCACGAGTGGCCGACATTCGTACTGCAGACGGCATCGTGCGTCGGGCGTTCACTAAAATTTGTCCGCTTCCTTCACCAGATAGCTGATTCTTCGCTTCGTGGTCGTCAGTTCGTTGGAACCAGCACGTTCCAAGGCCGGGAGCATGTTGCCGCAACAAAATCGTGCGGAACGGAGCGTTGCTACTACGTCATCGCGGCGTCACGTCCCCGCGCCGTGCGATTGGCCGCGGATGACCTACGATTGTCCGCTACCACTTCGATTTGCCACGCAGCCGTCGAGCAGTTAACTCCTTCGCTAAAATTAATTGTACCAAACGCACTCTTGTAATTTTGAGTAATAAATTTTAAACGCGCAAATTTATTTTCGACTTTCTTGCCACCCTAAATCCATTGAAACATAAACAAGCGTGTTTGAACGTTGCACGTTGTTTCACTTTTGTAGGATGCTTTGTTGTTACTAGATAGGTAGTGTAGGTTTTTGAAACTGTTTTTAAATCAGAATGAACGGTATGGTGAACGAAGTATAAGTTCGTCAAAAGTGGTTTAAAAGCGTGTAGGTATGCGTAACTGACAGACATAATTATCCAATTAATAATATTACTAGGAAATATAGCAATAAAGTTTGAATTTTTAGTTATAAATCGGTAGGTATACTACCTTTTGTTTAATTACGTCTTATTACATTTTATTTTCTTTTTGTTTAGGGTCATTGCGCCTGTTCGCGTCCACATGCCTATTCGCGTCCATTTTGCGGATATCTTTTAGAAAATTCACGAAAATAAGTATACTTTAAGTAAAATTGTAATAAGAAAAATTTCCGATAATACCTCAATGTATAAGAGACATGCACACATATTCAAAATATGCCTGCGCACCGCCTATCCTATTTAAAAAAAATATTTAATTTTGGCTATTAAACGAGAGAGCTAAAAGGCGCGGGATTTTGAGAAAAAAATAGTGCGCAGCGTCGCGTTTGACGGTAAGTATCTTATTGTTAAATGTGAATTTTTGAATATGTAACTGTTTCTTTACTTTGCTAACAAAACATGGAATAGTATGGATTATAAATCAGCTTATTTCTTTTACAATTAATAGCTAAAATAAGGTGGACGCGAATTACTACACCGAATTTGTACAACTTCCATTTTGCGTCCACGGTGGGCGCAAACTACACCTATAGTGCATAACAATAGAACATATTGCGTCCACATTGTTTTTCATTACGTAGCAATGAATTGTTTGTTAAAATATGTAATTTAAAATAGATTGTAAATTTTTGACTAAGACTACAAGTTGATAATTTAAATTTTCATTCAAATTAGCAAATTTTTATGCTATTTTTTCATTTCAAAATGGGTATTCTAAGAATGAGACTAGTATCTTTGAGAATGAGAGTCAATAAGTCTGTGGTTAAGAAAATAATATAAACAAAAAAGAAATTTAATTCATTAGAAACTAAAAAATAGGGTAGGTAGGTAATCTTAATAGAACTGATTATTATTTGTTATTTACATAACGTAACTTTGTTTTTTGTTAATTTTTAGTTCTATTAATGATGAGAAGATAAATATAAATAAGTTTTTCCAGTTTCCTTACAGTGAATTATATTAATAATAATGTTGATTTTAGGGTTCCGAACCTCAAAAGGAAAAACCGGAATCCTTGTAGGATCACTTTGATATCCGTCCGTCTGTATGTCCATCTGCCGGTCTGTCTTTCTGTCAAGACCCTTTTTCTCAGTAACGCGTGGAGGTATAAAGCTGAAATTTATATTGAATACTCAAGTCTACGGTCCCTTGAAGCAGTGAAAAAATCAAACTTATAAGCCAAAGCAATCAAAAGATACAGCCGTTTATACTGCAAATTTTCGCTAATTTCGACATTCGCAAGGGAATCAAAACCTACAGGGTACTTTACGTGAACACAGACACTTGAAGTTTGGTACGAAGCAACGTCTTATAGCACAAATAAGGGAAACATTGAAAAAATAATCATTTACAGTTAAAACATATGAAAAAAAAACAGGTTAATACGGAACCCTCGGTGTGCGAGTCCCACTCGCATTTGGCCGGTTTTTATTAAATAACTATATTCGTAAATAAATAATTTATTAAAATCTAATTTTTATTTGCATTTATCTGATAAAATATCACCAAATACACTCTTAATTCCTTTTCTAAGCTGGTGGACGCGAACTGGTCCACGGGTGGACGCAAACTGGAATTTTTGGACGCGAACTGGGTAAAACGCCTAATTCTGCTATTTGTCTAGATAAATAAAAACCACATGATATTTCCAACACAATTGAAAGTAAATCTTAAAATAGACTATGTAATGAACACGTTACATAAATTTTGCGTTGAAATTTGTTCTGGAACATTTTTATTTTCTCCTTCAAACTTTCCAACTGCACTAAGTGGACGCGAACTGGCGCAATGACCCTATATTTCTTGTTTTCGACAGGGAGCCATGATGCAAATAAAACTCGCTTTTCTACTGAAAAAAAAGAAAAACAATTTTATATACATACCTATAGTATTATATACGTAGTATATTATTATTAGTCTGTGGTATTATACATATTATGTAGATAGTATTACAAGAATGAAAAATAGTAGAGTGGCCAATATTTATCATGAATACTTTTGGATGTTGATAATCATTTTTAAATCAGAAATCAGATATTATCTACTTATATGATAAATTATTATTAAGTATATCATTATTACAAACAACTAACAAGAACATAATAAGGGTATTATTATGAGTAGATAATACAAGGTGCTTAACATAATAGACCAAGTCCTGATGATGTCCATATTTTAGCAAATTATAATATTATGAATATAATTATATTATGCAGGTGTAATTTTACTTCATCTATGTAAGCATGTACCTACATATTTAAAATAAAATCTAGTTAGAAAAAAATGATACATTTTTATTCTATTCACATCCTAACACTTTAGCGAAATCTATTAAAATTTGGAGTTTTCACACACCAAATGTTTATAAGGAAAAAGAAAATACATGAAAAGTGCACCCTTCACCAGAATACGCATTACGATATTATTTTGTATAAGTAAATCCGTTTTTTTAAACAGTTAAAAACTATCCATCTACAGGTAAAAGATTTTAAAAATATTTCGTTTTAAAAATACTTAAATTTAAATATCACCATTATGTAAAATGACCCTACTTACTGCACTAGCTCTACAAAAAGAAAATAAAAGCTCCTTGTATGTAATCAGCAAGTACCTAGCTATACTCTATAGATAGTATAAAAGTATTACAATTTTACTTTGAATGAGCTTATATATTCCATTCATAATATTATGAAAGTTTTCTACAAAGATTTTTATTCACAACTTACATGAAAACATATGTAATATACATGCTTAAATTAAAATTTTAGGAAGTATTTTTTCACAAAAACATTTTATTCATAAGTAACTCTTACATAAATCACTATAGGAATTTACATTTTCATATTATTAACTACTTATAACAAATTACTTGGTTAAACAGGTTTGTCAACTCCAGGATAACAGCATCAGATAACTGACAAAAAGTATAATCTTGCTCATAAATTGCTTGTATTGAGTTAATTTATTAAACGACACATTATAAGAAGAGATGACAAACTGATTCCACTCATTAATTGTATGTTAGCACTTTATTAAGAAAATGCTGTTCATAATAATTGCTAGGTACCTATACCTATATGTAGTTAAAAATATGATATGGAAAAGATTGGGAAAATTGTAAAAAATGAATGTATAGCAACGTAATTTTATAAAAAAACGCTACCAATTGGTTTTGAGCTTTTTAGGAAGATGGTCTAAAAAAGAATACCTACTCTGGAAAAGTTAATTAAAATTATGCAAAAGAACCAGGATGTTTCATCTGAATTTGGATTTTCTAAAAGATATTAGCGTAGATATTAGCAACGACTTTATTCTAAGTATAATTGGATATACATACCTAGTTACAATTTTTGGCATTATTTTATATAAATACTTCTCATCGATTCATAGTAAAAATATTATGATTATTAACTATAAACATACCTAACTATTTAGAAATAGGTAGGTACCTAGTATGATATTTACGAAAAACATGTTAAACGAACTAATTTTCGCATTTTAGTTATGGTCATTAAAGATTTTTATTCCACATTTGCCAAAAGAGCTTTTAAGCTTTTTCTTAGAAACCTTAGAGCTTTATTGTATGATCCTTTACCTTTTTATGTACGTAGGTACTTAGCTTTGATTTACCTTCTTTATTATTTTTACATACCTACCTAATACATAATATTATGTAGTTACATACTTATAAGAAGAAATCAATCCATAATTATTACATTTCAACTCTCCTTTCTAGTACCTACCATCTATAAAATATTACCTAACATCAATTGCTTTATACAATAACAATGAAATTGGAGCTTATGACTACGAAATAATAATCTTCCTTCTCTGTCGCGGGCGGAGCCATCGCTGGTGAAACCCACGTATTTAGACCTCGTGGGCCTCTTGTGAGGTCCCGATGGTAATTTATTAAGCGGCCCCACAGACTTTCGAAATCTCCATCGACCATAGACTATGAATTATTAAAATATCATTTTTATTTCCCGCGCATAACGGTGCGAATTCCAACTAATTAAGACATTAAAGTTTAATACAAAATTTGTATGTTAATTCACCATCGCTGAAGCTTTCCCTTATCGTGTATTACATCTATTCTGAATTACATTTGTACGTTTATTTAATGTTTTATTGCGTTTTCGTGATTTCGAATTTTTAAGGCGGCAACATTAGAGCAAATGTGAATTGCTTATTATTTCAACACCAAATTGCCGGTGGGAATATTTAATAGTCAATTTTCTGTTTAACAAAAGCAGAAATTGTGTTAAGGGGTCCTTAATAGGTGCGTTTCTACAATTATTAGGTACTTGGGATTTTTTTACTTGCTACGAATAGCAGATGTAGGCGCTAATGGCGAAAATTTTAATTAAGACGTTAGGTATGTACAGAAGTGGAACTTGAATTAATTAAGGGCTATTAATTTTTGTAGACAATACCTGATGTCTATTATATTAGGTAGGTGGAAAATAATTTAGTTTTGTATTCTAAACCTTGAAATATTACAGAATTATAGACTAACGTTTGACGTAATTTGGACAAGTTTTTTGGAATTCAATTTAAAAATAAGAATGGAAGTTAATTATTTCTGAAATAACATTGATATAAATTAATTTACAGTACTCCAAAATAATATAATGCGCATGCAGATCTTCGCCAATTATCGTAAGTATTTCCAGAAACACCCGAATCACCCCGAATCATTGAATCGTAAGTGCCCTAAACAATGCACTTGCATCTTGCACCTTGTTCGAAAGATATAGGAGTCAATTCAGAGTCATACACAATCGAAAACAATTCGGGCGGTAGGTGACGGTAGCCTGTCAGTCAAAAAATTCAAAAATCCGTCAGTCGTCTTTATATATTGGTGGTGACCGCACGTATTATCTCTGTATGGAATTATATTGAGCTGCTGTTACATACCCTTCTTAGTTTTGTTACAAAGTTGAATTTTCCGATAAAATGATTATTTACACAGGTAGCAGATAGCATTGGGGAGAGTGAAAATTAATAAGAGCATAATGAACGTTCTGATCATTCTACGATATCAGAAATAGAGATAATCCCTGATTCTGTAAATCCTTTGGACTGAGATTTTAATGATTAGATTTCTAAAATTTAAATGTAAACCAGTATTTGAAAATATTTTTTTTAAATATAAGTAGGTAATCTTTGTCTTATTTTAACCTTGCATACATCCATCATTACGCCAGCTTCAGTAAGACACTTTAATAGTTCTAAGTAAAGAATTTTCCAAGTAAATCAATACAACAAATATATATTCACAATCGTGTGGCTTATCCTCGCTTTTAATTTACATTGAATTATCGAAACAAATTTCGTTACTTATCTCTTTTACCATAAAATAACAATAAAACTCATAATTCTAATAAACTATGCATGAAGAAAATACATTTAACCACTCTATATACATATCGTCTTCGAAAGCTCGGAGAATATGACAGTTGCCGAACAGTGACGAATTTTTCTATGCGCATTATCAGTTTGGGAGTACTGTAATTACCTATAGATTTGAAATAATGCCAAACGAAAATGATACTTTATAGTTTATAAACAGTTTGAATTATCATAATTTACATATTGTTAAAGTTGGTAGGTAATGGTATAGAAATTATTAATTAGATAATGTATACCAGACGAACCATAGGCCATAACCTAAGTACCTTATTATAAAATTTTCAAATCATATCAATCATCAAAATATATCTTAGATATTAGACATAGCCTATCAGGGTAGGTATTTTAAATACACATAATTATTTATTAGATACCTATCTTTTGCTTTAAGTCGTTAAATCTGTACCTATGTGTGTAATTTTTTTAAGAAATTAAATGGTAAATATTTCATTTTTTATCATTGCTAGCTCGTAGGTATAAATCGAAAGGTAGGGGCGAACGGTTAGCATTTACCTAATTATAAATATGCAATAAAAAGCTTACTTGACTTAAAATATGTGGAGCAGAAGGCGTTCGCAGTGCGCCGCCATCGCGATCCTGGCGATGCTTTCTCTTTTCTTTTTAAAGGTAATTTTCCATTGATATTGTATTTGCAAATCTAGTGGCAATAATGTGTCATAGTCTTGATACTATTTTCCTTATTTATCATTCATAAACTTTTTATTTATTGTAGGTACCTACTTACCTACCTGTATGTAGGTAAACTAAAAACTTGAGTAAATCATTTTAATGTTTTAACATGGTTTTAACTTTTAACATTAAGGAATGGCTGAAAAATACAGTAATATCTGATAGGTACCTACTTACGGTATTCTTTTCAGTTTTTAAATAATAGAAAATATTCGATCACATTTTACTATTCTTTAAAAAATTATTTTTTATAAAACATAATATTATGTAAAGCATTTGAATGCTATAAAACTAAATATCAAATATTTTAAACCAGTTAAAATAACATATTTAATAATAATTATTTATTATCTTATTGATGATAGTGTTTTTACATGTACGGTTACTGCCATCTGTATGCATATTTAGAAATTAAAAAAAAACTTTTTTAACTATGCTACTTGCCACTAGATGGCGCGATATTCAATGATCATTATTTAAATTGGTGTATGTACATAATAATAACCTTAATATATCTACGCAATCAATTAATATTTAATTTTATTTAAATAAAAATAATTAATAAGTATAGAAACATCTAGGGCAAACTTAAAATATGTCAATCTTCTTATTAATGACACTAAAAACTTGAGAAATGTCAATTGCCAGTGTATAAAAACTTTGGTTTAGGTAGGTACCTTTTTTCAATGCATTTTTTTATTTACAAGTTTCAAAAGTTCATTGTTTATTTAGTTTTATTGATCAAGAAAACAGCAAATGAAATTTATATTAATTTCCTAGAGTAAAATTGAATGCGAGTTTAATTGTAAAGTTTCTGGGACTGTTATGTGAAACATGAATCCTCAACTTATTGAGAAAGTTATAAAATCGAACAAAGAAACAATATGTCCAGAGTTTACATACTCAAATCCTCTCCTGGATCAAAATGTTACGAAAGCGTTATCGAAAAGTTTCGTCAAAATACTCGCATCGGAACAAAATACGAACGTAAATAACAATTTGCGTCTTTCAATTCTAGAAAATATCCGAAAAATATGCAGAATCGAACCGGAAAATCATATAAAATTCAATGAAGATCACACGGAATTGTTAACAGACTTTTACAGAAAGCATATTCAGGAATCCGGCACAAATTCAAGCAATGATATAGATAAAGAATTAAATGCATTCCTAATTAGAAACTTTAAGGAATTAACCATAAACTCAAGTCACAACAATCATGTAAATCCTGAAGTTGTGCAAGCTTTGATCAATCTCAATTGTGAAGCAAAAGCAAGTTCATTAACGGATAATCTAATTCATTGGAATGCAAATGATATACAATCTAAAACATTATTAAATAATTTGTGGAATCAAAGTTCTGGCAATAGTAATATCAATGATATAGTAATCAAAAACAAACCTGAAATTGAAGAACTTTTATTAAACACAAGTTTGAAGTTATTAGAGGGTGCAAATGATTTAACTGAATTGTCTAATCAACAATACGAGAGATTGTTTAAAACTTGTGCTATAGCTCCATACTGCTTTCAAATATGTATTGATATATTAAACTTACTATTTGTTAGTACAAATTTTGATGTAAAAATTCATGATTTTATAAAATTGTTTATTAGTAAAGTGAAAATGAATTGTACGGACTATGCTATATCATATTTATATCCAACACATTTGAACCATGTTGTTGTTCTTCTAGATGTAGATTTTAATGAATTACCATCACCAATAAAAGAGGAATACGTTGCAACTGTAGTGAAATATTTAAAGGATGTTAGAACTCAATCCGAAAGTGATTTTATATTGTTGTTGTCCCATTTTCCGCAGTGGTTTAATGAATCAATTTGAGTTGTATTTAGCATGATCTTATGTTACTTGTAGTATTAATTATACCTTTTTAAACTAGTACAGT